>CAOJBI010528190.1:0-12029 GCA_948277035.1 Euphorbia corollata
ACTGTTTGCCCTGTGACTAGAGGAGGGCGAATAACAGGGGCAAGTGAACCAATACCTATCATATGGGAGATCCACATTCCGAATGCAACTCCTGCAGGGATAGAAATTCCACTGTTTGAACAACTAAAGTCAACTTCCACCAAAATGAGCATCTGGGATCTGTTGCTAACATCCCAAGGTCATAGATTGGCTATTGTGAAGAAGCTGATGGATATGGAAGTATCACCTTTGGCCTCGCCAGATGAAATGTGCGCCCTCATTAATAACAGTGTCTCTACCCCTGTAATCCCTGATATCACGTTTTCAGCAACTAATCTTCCAAGAGAAGGCTTGTATCACAATCGAGCCTTGTACTTAAAAGTCGATGTGCTAGGAAGGACCATGCCTTGTATGATGGTAGATGATGGTTCGACGCTTAATGTTTGTCCAAGACAGGTCTTGCCAGTGCTCGGAATAAGCGAGGATTCCCTAAAAAGATCATCTACCATCATTAAAGCCTATGATGATTCGAAAAGGATGGTAATTGGAACATTTGAAATGGAAGTTGTCATCGGGGAAATATCTTCTGTAGTAATCTTCACAGTGATAGATATCCCCGTCACCTTTTCATTACTCTTGGTGCACCCATGGGTCCATACCTTAGGTGGGGTCCCTTCCACCTTACATCAGAAGGTGAAGATTCCATTCCAGGGAAAGATAGTTACCTTGGAAGCTGATGAAGAGTCAACAGTTGTAGCACTGGGAACTGAGGATACGATGAAAGGCTTTTCAGTAGCTATGGTCAATGAAGAGAATGCTTTTGAAGGAGAATGGACTCCTTGGGTAAAAAGCTATATGAACAAAAACTTAGCACTTGGTACTGGACTGGGAGCCCAAGAGCAAGGAATGGTTTCCTTCAACATAGGATCCAGGGAAGTTAGCACAGCAGGACTCGGGTATAAGGTAAAATAAGTGAAAAGGCCTCGGTTCAAGAGAACAAACATGGTGGAGATTTTCAAGCGACCATAAACAAAACCATACGGTGGTGCCCCTGAAGAAGTTGAGTATCGAGGATGGACTGTACCAGGATTCGAGATATTTGCCGATGTAGTAGATTTTGCTAAGTACGATCAGGGCCCACTAGTTAACTTGTTGAAAGAAGACATTTCAGAAAAGAAAGCCCCTGCTGAAGTAGTTGTTAAGGCGGAAGAGGTCAGTCAATTAGCCAAGAAATAGAAAGTGGAGATAGCTGATGAGGAACTTCTTGATGCCCTGGAAAAGATGTCAATAGATGAAAAAACCAAAGGCGACTTGATGGACCAACTTATTGAACAGATGAAGCAATTGATGAAGGGAAAAGCCAAAGTAGAGTGTGGAAGTAGCAGCAGCAGCAGTGCATATCTCGGGAAGCTGGATGAGTCAACAGTCCTCACAGAGCAGCCAATCAAAGATGAAGATCTTCTGCCTGTGGAAGAAGATGATGCTTTTATGTTTATGTCTGACATGTTTGATATGAACAATGCTATGTGTAATAACTATAATAATAATGTGAATGACTTTGCTTATTTGGCTTGTGTTTTTGATAATGATCATGCATATCCATTACAACATTCATCCAACATTTTTGGCATCACTGATACGTCGCTAAAAGAAGTTAATTTAAACACAGAAGAAAATCCTAAAATAATATTAATTTCCAATAATCTATCCATCGAGCAAGAGAGAGAATTAATAAAAGTGTTAAAAAATCACATAGTAGCTTTCGCTTGGTCCTACGATGATATGCTCGGAGTAGACCAAGATATAGCTGAGCACCGGATCCCCACAGACCTGAAATTTTGACCAGTCAAGCAGAAGATAAGAAGATTGTGACCAGAATGGGCCGAGAAGGTTAAAGAAGAGATCACCAAGCAGATTGAAGCTAAGTTTCTGGAAGTGGTGGAATATCCTACGTGGTTGGCCAACATAGTTCCTGTAGCTAAGAAAGATGGAAAGGTCAGAGTTTGCATAGACTTTCATGAACTGAACAAGGCCACTCCGAAGGATGATTTCCCTCTCCCTCACATTGATGTTTTGGTTGATAGTGCTGCAAGGGCTGCCATGTATTCGTTTATGGATGGTTTTTCGGGGTACAATCAAATATTGATGAATATCGTTGACAAGTTCAAGACAGCCTTCATCACCGAATGGGGAACATACTGTTACAAGGTTATGCCCTTTGGATTGAAGAACGCAGGAGGAACGTACCAGAGAGCCGTCACTACACTACTGCATGAGTTGATACATAAAGAAGTGAAAGTATATGTCGATGACATGCTTGTAAAGTCCGATATGCCAGAGGAGCATCCTGCCATCCTGGACAGGTTCCTCACCCGAATCGAAAAGTATAACCTGAGACTTAATCCCAAGAAATGTGTTTTCGGGGTCATATCAGGAAAGCTCTTAGGGTGCATAGTAAGTCAAAGAGGTATCGAGATGGATCCAGACAAGATCAAAGCCATCACGAATATGCCTGCACCAAGCACTGAGAAAGAGGTCCTAAGCTTCCTCGGGTCCTTATAGTACGTCAGTAGATTCATTGCTCGGCTTACGATGATATGCGAGCCCATCTTCAAGCTGTTAAAGAAGCAGCAACCAGTCATATGGAACGATCAGTGTCAGATAGCTTTCGAGAAAATCAAAGCCTATTTGGCCAATCCTCCAATTCTAAGGCCACCAATGCTTGGGAAGCCGTTGATATTATACCTAGCAATCGAAGAAAGATCTGTTGGGGCAATGCTAGTCCAGGAGCAAGAAGACAAGAAGGAGTATGCGATCTACTACCTTAGCAAGAAGCTACTAGAATATGAATCTCGATACACAATTGTAGAAAAGACTTGTGCGGCCATGGTTTGGTTGATGAAAAAGTTAAGGAATTACTTCCAATCGTATCGTGTGCAAGCGGTCGCCAAAGTAGATCCTCTAAAATACCTTTGCCAAACCCCCTCCTTAGCCGGGAAATTTCCTAGATGGTTGTTATTGCTTTTAGAATTCGACATTGAGTATGTTACCAAGAAGGTCATTAAAGGCTAGGCGATAGCTGAATTCCTAGCCAGTCAGCCACTCGATTCAGAATACGTGGAGAATTTGGAGTTTCCTAATGAGCAATTGGCTTCGGTAACTATAGAACCGAGAAGGTGGGAAATGTTCTTCGATGGAGCAGTGAACAAGAAAGGAGCAAGGTTAGGAGTAATAATTATCACCCCTGATAATGAAATCATCCCTTTATCCAAGAAGCTGGAGTTTTCTGTCACCAATAATTTGGCAGAATACGAAGCCTGTCTATTTGGTATGCATTCATTGTTGACGATGAAGGAAAACATCGTTAAGATCATTGGAGACTCAGCATTAGTGATTAGACAAGTCACGGGGGATTGGGAATTGAAAGAAGAGTCCCTTAGGCCTTATCTTGAAGATATATGGGTAAAAGCAGCGCTATTCAGTTCATGTGAATTTTGTCATATGCCTAGAGAAGAAAACCAGATGGCAGATTCCCTTGCTACTCTGGCATCCATGTAGGAAGGCCCGCAGAAGCAGCCAATGCGACCACTCATCATGAAAACCACTGCAACACCATGTTATCTTTCAATAGCAGAAGTTACTATGGGAGACGAACAACCTTGGTATACAGATATCGTGCAGTTCTTGACCAATGGAACATATCTGGCAGAGGCAAATGACTCGGAAAGGACTACGCTCAGAAGATTGGCAGTGTAATTCAGACTGGTTGACGATCAATTATTCAAAAGGTCTTCAGACGGTCTGCTGTTACGTTGTCTTTCGCAAACTGAAGCATAGAAGCTAACCAAAGCAATCCATGCAGGATCATGTGGGCCTCATATGAACGGGGTTATGTTATCTAAAAAGATCCAACGTCTTGGATATTTTTGGTTAAACATGCTGAGCGATTGTATTCAAGAGGTAAAGCTTTGTCACGAGTATAAGATATATGGAAGCATCAGCCATCTCCCACCAATAGAATTACAATCCTTAACCATGCCTTGGCCATTTTCAGCATGAGGCATCGATTTCATTGGAGAGATAAGGCCCCCATCCACCAATGGGCATCGCTTCATAGTAGTTGCTGTTGATTATTTCTCTAAATAGGTGGAAGCTGATTCATACACAGGAATCACGGCTAAGAAAATGGAACGATTCATCGAGAAACACATCTTTGCCAGATTCGGCATTCCCCATCACATAGTGATTGATAATGGAGTTCAGTTTCAAGGAGAAACAGCAGATTTAATCGAGAAGTATGGTATCGAGCACCATCGCTCTTCCCCCTACAAACCACAGGCCAACGAAGCAATTGAAGCGGCTAACAAGTCAATGAAGAAGATCTTGTTTAAAATGGTTGTGACTCACTGAGATTGGGCTGACCATTTACCTTATGCTTTATGGGGTTACCGTACTAGCATCAGAGTTCCTACAAGACAAACTCCATTTTCGCTAGTATACGGAACAGAAGCTGTCTTTCCAGCAGAAATTGAAGTCAAGCCCCTAAGAGTTGCTCTAGAGGCAAAGCTGACAGAGGAAGAATGGGCACGTGCCAAGTACGAGGAGCTAAACATGATAGATGAGAAAAGGTTGATAGCTTTAGATCGCCTTCAGATGTACCAACAGCGAATGGCAAGAGTCTACAACCGAAAGGTCAAATGGCAGAGTCAACCGTTGAAGGCTGGAGATTTGGTTTTAAAGCAATCTCGTAAAACACATACAGACCCCAGAGGTAAGTTCCAACCTAACTAGGATGGACCGTACATGGTAAAGCAAGTTTTGAGCAAAGGAGCCGTCAAGATCTCGGATTTGGATGGAAATGAGTTTGTTAATCCGGTCAACCAAGATAAATTAAAAATATATTTTATTTAATGCCAAGAGCTAGTGAGGGCTTCCGGCAAAAAAAAACGAGCGTAGTTTATGATTAAAACCTTTACGGAGTCATAAACAATGATGGATACTTATTGGAAATAAAAATTATTAACTTGTGTGTTTGAATAAAAAATTCTTTTTGTGATGTGTCATTTTGCTAAATAAGTTGAATGGATGCATTAATGGAGATGTAATATCATTATTAAAAAAACACAACAACATAAGGCATATTATAACAAGAACCCGTTGTTCTTTGGTACAGGCAAAAAGTTGGGTCTAACCTTTATACATATAAGTAGATAATACTAGGAACACACAACATTATAAATAGCATAATAGTTAAGTCTAACGTTTATTTATGACATAGGATAAGCATCTAGTGGCTCGAACTTACCTGCTGCTCATAGCACTCCTTTGTGATTCTTCTCTTCTCTTCTCGAGAACTTGAAGCTCGAATGGTGGACAACCAACTTTTGTAGGCCGTGCTGACTACAGGACTAAAAGGAACTGAATAATCCAGGGGAACTGTCAAGCGTTGAGCCCACCTCTCAGCATATCTTTCGATGTAGTTTACAATAAAGGTGCGATCCAGATCCGAAACAGTCATCAAGCAGAGAACATCAAGAACATGCTGCACTCAGCCATATTGACGACAAAGACGGCTCGAAGAATAGAAAGTGATCTTGTCGAGACCAATCAGCACAACGCCATTCATCTAGACGTGTGTTACAACCTCACTGATATCCCACCAGGGGCATGTCCACCTGATCTTGTCCAAACGCATGTTCTGAAGGATGTGAAGCCACGAAGCCATACTATGATCCCCAGTATTGATCCTCCTATTCCAGTAATCATTCGGTTTATAGTTGACAGTTGCAACTTGTAGAGCAGCTTGATAGCTTAGATTTTCCATCAACCATACCTGGAATGCATGTATAGGAAGGATAATGGAAGACTGAAAGAATGAGAAAGAATCGCTCAAACTACTTACCTGTAGGAGAATTTGGCTGCCTCCTAGCTTAGGAGCAGATTCGGTATGAACAGAATGCATGTAAGCAAGTGTGCTAGCAAGAGAAACAACCATTGGTGAAGCACCATTCAGCATTTGACGGATCACCGGAATAAAGTTGAAACTGCAAATACCATCTGCTGACTCACATAGAAAATTCCCCAGTAGTAGCAGGCACATCAGCGGAACCCAGCTAGGATTAGTGGGAGAAGTGTCTCTACAAACTCGTAATGCCCCAAAAAGGCTCAGTCCAAAGTTTTCACGACCCTGGAGTACGACTTCGTGTCTGGCTGGGGCACACATCCTGAAAAGGTCCATCTTGTTGGTAGTAAACTGAAAGCAACATTCAAGGATAGAAATCGATATGTCACATGAAATCTTCAAAATAGCACTAAACTCTTCAAGCAAGGGGCAAAGCTCATGATCCCCAAATCCAAACACACTATCAATCGGGTCCCAAAGACTGATCGCAGCATCGAGGAGCCTAAGATGGGGGTTGACATTATAAAAAATGCGCCAATTCCATAAGTGACAAAACTTCAAGTGGTTCCAATCTTTTTTGTTAATGTTGAACAAGAAATTACAAAGATCTTCTCTAAAAGCCTCCATTGCATTTTAATTTGTTTTGCTTTTAAAGGTGGCAATTAGCCATGCGTAGTTCAAGGGGCAATCTGTCGATACTGACAGATTACCCCGAGAAATGGATTTGGTTAAGTTGTTATGTGAGCAAGAATATTATTCATTCAGAAGCAATGGTAATTGTTCATGAGGAAATCGTGCTCAAAGCAATAAATTGTTCATGCAGAAATCAAAAGGAAAACATAAAAATGTACCAAACATAAGGTCCCCACATATGGACCAAACAAATGAAAGAGAAATTGTTCGAAAATCTGATCTAAAGGAGCCTACTCCTAGCGCTCCTAATCCTGGTCTGGCTAGTCTCCTGGCTGAGGTGCGCCTGGCGGAAAGGGGGGAACATCATAAAGGCCTCCGTATCCTCCAAAGTCTGGCAGTCGGGATCGCAAATCATTTGCCTCCAAGCTCAGCTGGCGGATCCTATCCTACAAAATACAAGAATGAATGTCAAATTCAAGCATGTCATATCATGTCATATCATAGCATATCATACCATATCATAATACAGGAATACGTACAACGAGGAGATGGTTATCAGCAATCCAAAGGTCGCCCATGTGACTAATGAATCTCCCATCAAACTCGCTGTCAGCAACGGGGACCTGCACAAAGGAAAAACGATGTCAGAAATCCAAACCTGGATTCACAAGTTATAAAAGCAGATATCTTACGTGAGTAGTCCCAACAGGAGTATGAGACATGAGCATCTGAGGATCAACAGTAATATCAGGGTAGTACTGGGACATATCAGGTCTGAATAAGCCCATGTGAAAATGCTGGCTCTGAAAGTCCCTGTGGCCCTCTATCATGGCTGGCACGCCCCGAGCACTCGAGGAAGATCCCGAAGCACTAACCCTCCGACCTCTCTTCCTACCTCCAGCCTAGTACATTTATAGTAAACAAGAAATAAAGTGAAGGATACACATGGTCACTTGCAGGTACATGTTACGAGATAGGGGAAATGGAAAGAGAATTAAAATTTTACCCTCGAACTGCTAGCTTCCCTAATGGCTGTAGCACCTCCTGACGGGTCATCATCATCATCGTCGTCATCACCCTCGTCGGCGCTCCCGTCAGTACTAAACATTGTCATAATATTTAAATAGCATGCAAAAATTCATTTTTATAAGCATATGATGCATATAAATTTTTTACTACATTTGTTATATATATAATCATTAACATATAACAAGGCATTTTAATCATACACACGCAAATAAATAAATACATACACATAATTATTTTCTAATAGGAATAAATTCTATACCAAGTAAATATTTTCTCTAAGTACATAAGCCTTAATTCTATTTTTAACTAAGCACATAAATAATAAAAGTATATTTTTCATGCATAATAAATTAAACCAAGTTTCCTAACCAAGCCATGCATAATTAAAGTATTTTAATATATTATGTATATTTTCATACATACATAAGCATGCGTAAATGAAAAGCGAGAGAAAGAGCTACTTACGTGATTGAAGTTCAGCCCTCGGTTCTTGTTCAAAATGGAAGCCCGGGATTGTGAGGACCACTTGCGAAAGTAGTACGGGAGACGCGGGAATCGGGGGAGCCTATCATAATATTGAGCGGGCTCGAGCTCCGGAGGATCAGCCATGCACATCTCATAAAACCAAATATGCAAATAATTTTTTTGTGTCAGTCACCCATTTTGCGGAAAATCACAATTTACCAATTTATCAATTCATTTCTTACCCCCAAAGTGAGGAGGGAGGACTTGTACTCTACAATCTTCTTTCTCATAGTTTGATCGAGTGCGAAATACACTTGAGCTAAAGCAGCTCTACCCCAAGCTTTCCTATCAAAGCCATCGAAATCAATCAAGCTCAGCAGTATCTTCAGATTCACAGCCGAATCACCCTTGGAGAAAAACCAATATGTCAGGGTGGCAGCCAAGAACGCTCGAGCCTCTTGGCGAGCAGTCTAACCCTCAGGCCTATTGGGATCCAGCCATAACTTCTTTAGCTTGGTGCACGAGACCTTCCTACCGTCGCCCCGATAACCGATCAACCTCTCAATGAGATCAGCGTCATAACGTACGTCGAGGGAGCAATTGAAGTGGATTATCTCTCCCGTGAAGCTCAACCCCTTGATAGCACAAAAATCTATCGGAGTAATCCTAAACTCTCCACACCGAAGATGGAAGGTGTGAGTAGTGTCCGACCACCGGCTCAAGAGGGGGGAGGCAATCTCGTCCGGAAGGCGGGGATAACCACGGTGTTTGCTATACTTACTCGCAACCACCAGATGCCCGAAGCTCGTATTATTAACAATCGCTTTGGCCTCGTCAGATAGGGCCTTATACCAATGGTGACCCTGCTCAACGGTACCACAACGATGGCACTTATAATCTGAAAATAACAGTAATACATTCAAAGGGCAAGATTTTACAAAGAAAGAAATTTTTCAGGCAGAATCTCAATTCTGTAAAAAATGCGGGTAAATTCACGATCGTGAATTTACCCCTATGGGAAAATTCACGATCGGGGAATTACCCCAGTGGCCTGGTTTCGTGTTTTTGAAAAAAAAACGGCGCTTTTTGCCTCTATGGGCAAATTCACGATCGTGAATTTGCCCCAAATTTGACAGAAAGAATTGCAGGAGCAGAAACACAGGTGATCGACAACCCAACTCAAAACCAGTCCTATTTTTCACGAAATTCACACATGCAAGCCGACAAATCAAGCCTAAAACCCTAAAATCCAAATAATTTCGCCTAAACATCAACCAATTCGCGCAAAATTCGACTAAATCCCTAGAAAATCCAAAATTGCACCAAAATGCAAACTCGATCAGTACTCATCCAAATTCATTCCTATCAAGCCCAAGCCATCAAAAAGCATTCAAAATCAAAAAGAAAGTTGAGAAAATGTGGAAAACTTACGTGTTGGCGAGATAAATGCCCTTGTTTATCATAGGCCGCCGGAACGTCATGGCCGTGTTTGATGGTATGATAGGCCATTGAAGTCGGGATCCGGTAGAGATCACGGGAAAGGAATCTAGGAATCGGGACCTCTACTCCGTCAATGTTTTGCATCTCGCTCACGTACAAGCTCCCGTCAACCCGAACCTTACGGGTGTTTAACTTGTACCACATACAAGAACTCAAAAACCGAAATAGAATCGAAAAGAGAGGGAAGAACAAGGTGGAAAACATGGTGAATAAGCCGGAATAGTTGCAGAAACCGAAAGGAGATGGAGAGTCTGAAGAGGAAGAGTCCGAGTGGGGAAGAAATAGGCAGTTACTACCTATTTATCCATGTTGGCAAATCCATGACCGTGGATTTGCCCATATGGATAAATGCCCAATTAATTCCCCCTTAACTGCTACAGTAAGTTGGTTTGACTGAATTTGAATTTTGAATTATAATGGGAAAATACACGACCGTGTATTTTCCCCTAGGTGGCAAAATTATATTTTTTGTTTATTTTAAGCTGTTTTCAGTCCAAATTAAAATATTTTCGCATATGTTTCAAATAAACGGACCGAAGTCGAACAAATACACTTGATTTTACATCCAAAATATTTTCAAAAACCGTAGTTCATAAACATTTTTAAATCGAAGGGGCAAAATATTTTATTTTAAAATATATCGATTTAAGAAATGTTATTCACACACTAAATTGCATGCCTTTTTTGCGTACATAATAATTTTTTACTCACGATTTAAAAATTTATGTACGCGAGGGGCAAACTGTTAGCACGGTCCGTCCTAGCCCGATGACGAAAAATCTACCTACGTCAGTTCACTGCGGATCAGCAAAAGCCAGTTGGAACCGAATTCCCATTTAAGTTTCCGAGTTCAACAAATTTCAAAATCTCAAAAAATTCCACTTCACGTCATTTGTTTTCTTTCTACAATAGAAATGAGAATAATCAACTGAAAGTCACAAAACCAGAACCGAAAAAGTTGTCTAGGGTTTAGTACAACCCTAAAAGCCCATTTTGAAGGTCTAAACGATCGACTTTGGCCAAAATAAGGTGGGGCTAGGGGCTAAAAGCCCCTAGTTTTGTTCATTGGGTCGTTTCTGCTAGGACAGGGTCCAATGGGTAAATCCACGAGCGTGGATTTACCCACATGACATGTCACCACTCATTGACTGCCATGTGTACACGTTTTCTTAGATGGTCAAATCCACGACCATGGAATTGCCCCTAGGGTAATTATTACGGTAATTAATGTAGAATTACAGCTCATGGTCAATTCCACGATCGTGGATTTTCCCCTAGGCATAATTATTGTGTTTAATTAATGAAAATTAACAGCTAAGCAAAATGGGCAATTCCACGATCGTGAATTTGCCCAATGGGCAAATCCACGATCGTGGATTTTCCCATTTCTGACAAACATTAAATAACGGAGTGACAAGCAGCCAATCACTGCTCAGATGGTCAATTCCACGATCGTGGATTTTCCCCGATCATGAAATTACCCCGGCAAGCATCATTACGATCAGTGAAAATGCCGGATTTGCCCTCGCTCTTATGGATTTTTACTGGGAAAATCCACGATCGTGGATTTTCCCAGTAGTATAAAACACCTGCTCGGTCCCATTTTGGACCCAGCAGGTGTTTTGAAGGAAAAAGAAAAAGGGACGAGAGAAAAGAAAGCTTCTGTGGTGTTATTAAGCTTAATCAAGCCTCTTTTCTTCATTATTTTCTCTAATTCAAGTCTTAATCTTAGTCTCAGTCAACTGTAAACCGGTCCTAGCTCGGTTTTCTTTGTTTTCGTCTCGAAAAACTCTAGTTATGAGTTTTATTTTCGGCTGATCTTAGTCAAGGTTCTGCCCGATTACTCCTGACATCCAGTCAAAAATCTCAATTATACTCGGTTCTGACCGGCTTTCGCGGCTCCCTGGACGAATTCGACAGGTAAACCCGAGGGTCACATACCATTTAATTCGTTTTTCTACATTATTTTCTATTTAATGTAAGTTTTATTCGATTTTTATTGATTATTATTAATTTTCACTAACTGTTACATTGTTCATTTGTGAAAAATATTATTTTGGACGTGTAAACGGGACCGAAAATATTTACCTGAGGCCAAGAGGAGGGGCCGAAATTTTAGTCTTCAATTTAGTCGTTATTTGTTAATTTTGCGATTATTTTATTTAATTATTTATTTATTTGGTTATTTTGTAATTTAATTAATTTTTCTTTATATTTGTAAAATTGTTGTAATAACTAACCCACTGACTGAAATAATAAAAAAAATACTAACTACTAACTAATAACTAACCCACTGACTGAAATAATAAAAAAAATACTAGCGAAAAGTATCCTCCCTGTTATCGCAAACCAATTTCAATCCTTTTGGAATTGGCCCATCGCGCAACACGTACTGTTGGACCCACGCGAAACTCTTTGTTTCACATGTGGTTAGGTATTCCGTTGCCCTAGATTCAAGGGTCCCTATAAGCCAACTCTATTTTTCATAAGCTTAGAACCTTGACCAATAGGACAGGTACCC
>CAOJBI010528899.1:0-11660 GCA_948277035.1 Euphorbia corollata
TGAGAATAATTGATCTCCTTATCCGACAACTTTTCTACGAAATGTAAAAAGTTGATCATTGAAATTCAAGATCCGATAATTTTTCTTCCAGCTAAGAAAAATTCATCATCAAATTTGACAGTACTTTATCTTAAAAGAAAAGTACTGATCACCCGATAGTTTTTTCTCCCAGACGAGAAACAGCTGATCACCACACTTCTGACAGTTTTTCCTCCCCAGCTGAGAAAAATTGATCACCATATCACGATTGTTATAATTTCTAAAGGCAGGAATATAACCAATCAAATGCAGCTGACAGTGCCAAACTCAAAGATGAGAAAACTGATCAACAAACCAATCTAAGCGGCTGACAGTGCCAAACTCAAAGACGAGAAAACTGATCAATCAAGGACAACATCAATATCACGATTGTTATAATTTCTTGAAAGATTGGTAAATGAAAGTGTTTCCACGCGCCAATCTTCATAATCGAGTTGTGTGTTTGTCTTCGTCGAAACCTGTGCCTGCAAGACAAACAAGGTTAGAGGGGCTAGCCGTGTGACCGGCATAGCCTCTCCGATGCCTAAGTTAGCACGGATTTAAAAGAGGAGGCAGAGAGTTTTAGGGTTTAAGAATGAGATACCTGTGGGTGGTATGAGCACCTGTATTTATAGGACTTCAAGTCTCCTAGTCAGTGTAGGAGATTGATTCCAATTAGGAGTCTTTATGAGATAAAGATCCATTATTAGTCTTCTATTCCTTGTAGGACTCAACTTCATGTTGTGTCTGAATAGGAATTTGATGTGGATTGCGTCTCTTGGAGAGCAAGTAATAGGGCTGATGTGGCCGTCTTATCCGGTTCGGCCGCGTGGTCATCCGGTTGATCGAGTCATCAACTATATCGTGGCTTCCACGCGGTAAGTATTATTTTACCGGTTTATCAGGTAATAACTATTATTTAAAATCAAACAAATTATAATCTTTCAATTCTATTCAAAAGGTGTTTGAATTACAAAATCAGGGTAGGATCTCTAATGCAATCATTTTGCAATTTAATGAGCAGATTGCATGGCTAAGATACAGAACTCAATGCCATCCCAACGACGAATCTCAGAGACGAAAAATCATGGGAGAAATAAAAGAATTGAAATGGAAAAGAGAAAAAGCTATTGCAAATGCTGCTGTCAAAGGAAGAATTTGGAGCTCTCTAGGATCTAAAATAAATATACAAGATCATATCGATGTGCGATTAATTAATCAAATATTATACATAAATTGAAATTTCAATTTTTTTTTTTACTTTTTCCATTTTGATGAAATTAATATTTTCAATTGAATAAGCAGATTACCGAAGAAAAGATGGAGGAATTAAGGAAGGATCAATTAGCAGTGAGGGCTGAAATTAAGCATTTGGAGAAAAACATGGAGGCAATTCGAAAGGATATAATTTCTTTGGGGAAACAATTGACAATTGCAAACCAGAGAAAAGAAAGAGCTTATCAATGTATACTCAAACTGAGAAATCAAGTTTAAAACTGGGATAAAATCTATTTGCTAGTATATTTAAGCTGCGAAGATTTCAAATTTCAAAGGAGTTTAATTGAAAAACTATACGATATATAAATATTAGTTTGATTATTGAAAGATATGAAATGAAACCATGATAATTTAAAAACGAAAATAAACTAGTCCATGTTTAGTATATATATTGTATTTATTTGAAGCCAGATACATAAATAACCACCTTTACTTATATGAAAAGCCTAGTGTCACTTAAAACTTTCCGAAGTTTTTCTCAACCTCCACTAATCATAATTCTTTCAGCGACGGATCCAGAAATTTAGTTAAGGGGGAGCGACTATGAATACGTGATTTTGCTCGACCTCGATGATGAAATTTTATTTCATTGATCTTTTGTATATGAGTTTCTACATGTCTATTTTTAAGAGCCTGAACCAGGCTTTAATGAACTTTGAATCATCCGAGACGATTACGAAGGTCTTATTTATTAGACCCGTTATTTTTTTTGGCAATTTGCCCTTACTTGCTGACTTTGCATGGATAGTGGACGTGGAAAGACACAAATTTAGGCCCCTGGAGCAGATGTTTGATAATCAAAACATCTCATCCAATCCAATGGTTTTGATTAAATCAAATAAAAAAAAATGTTTTACTGGTTAATTTAATCCTAAACCTTCACCGATCTATCACCGCCGCTCCTCCTCTGTTGCAGTGCTCATCGTCCTCCACTCCTCCCATCAACGCCGCTCCTCCATAGTATTCTTCCCGCCGTTGTAGTGCTCGTCGTAGCAGTGACGGCGGTAAGGGGGGCGGAGGGGGCACGTGCCCCCCAGCCGCCGTCGACGGAGAAAAGCCCCCCTGCCGGCAGAATTTCAGTTGGGGGGGCACTCGCAGACTTGCAGCAGAGGAGAGGAGGCTGCTGTGAAAGGGGAGGGAGGAGACGGATAGTTTTGATTATTTTTATTTTAACCTAAATACAAAATAGAGCGTCGTTTTCACAAGGAGAAAACGACGCCGTTTTGAATCACCAGCAACTAATGCTCCTTTCCCTCTGGCAGTGGCAGACCGACGAAATTTGCAACCCAAATCAAATCCCCTCCTTCAGCTTCACTCTGCCGACTTCCCCTCTGCCTCGCCGCTGCTCTGCCGACTGCCCCTGCCTCGCCGCTCATCGCCGCCGCCCAACTTGGATTCCCCTTTCTGATATCAATCCTAAATATCAATTTGCTTTCAATGATCCTTATGTGAAGTCCTCTCTATATCAATCGGATTTTCATCTTTCGTTCCTGAGTATTTGGTTAACCAGTGTATTTGGAATTTCTCAAATTCAACTTCTCGCCGCGTTTCCTTACGGGTTAGTTTTTCTTCTTCTTCGTTTTCTTTTTATCTAATCTATGCTTTTTTTATTGTTAGTTGTTTCTGAGGAAAATCTAATTTATAATATGATGAGGATTTGAGATTGATATTTAGGATTGACATTTAGGATTTGAGATTGATATTTAGGATTTGAGATTTGAAAGCAAATTGATATTTAGGAATTAGGATTGACATCAGAAAGCAAATTGATATTTAGGAATTAGGATCATTGAAAGCAAATTGATATTTAGGATCTGACATCAACTGATGCGTTTTTGAATTATATGACCAGTTAGAACATAGTTTGTTTAAATTATATTCAACACACACTTTCGTATTGAATGACAAACTAATCGAGTTAACTTGATTAAATACCGAAAAGCTATCTCATGGTTTGAAATATAACGAATTAATCCATAATTAATGAATATTAAAGATATTATATGAATAAGATTTCAATTAAGATGATTTGGATTTGATTTTGTTAGTGGAGGTGTTAGTCTGAAGAACTAGAAGTAGATGGCCATGCTTTGAGTTGCGGTGCTTTCAAAGACAAAAGCTTTACAAAAATCCTTCATGTTTCAATATTTAGGCTCTCTCTCTCCATTTATATATTCTCTGACCAAAATAATATTTGATGGTGATCAAGTCCAGTTGTAAATTAAACAAAGAAAATTATATCACAAACTCAAATCTGTAAGAAGATACATTAATCAGAATTGAGATCAGTTAACTAGTTACATTGATCAGAATTGTGTTTGCTATTTATGGTCATAATTTATGGTCGGCAGTTGACTTTGACCGCTCTTTGACCGGAGTGGCCCCCCGAAAATAATCCTGGCTCCGTCCCTGCGTCGTAGCTGCCGCTGGATTCAAATTTTCAGGTGTCGCACCTATAAGCTTCTCTTTTTTCTCAATTTCAATAGTTTGATTTACTGATGTCGGGTTTTAGGAATACTAACTAAAGAAGCTGAGAATGGAATTCATGGGCACGGTTACAGTAAGCTTGGAATTCTTAATTCCATGTGATTATTATAGGATTGTTTATTTTTCTATTTAATTTTGATTTTGTTCTGAGTTAATTTCATTTTGAAATTCTCAAATGCTTTCAAGTTCATTTTGATTTGATTAGGTTGGTTATGAGTCGATTGAAATGGGTGTTATAAATTTGGATGATAAATCCCATTCTTTTAGTGTATTCTTTACAATTGCCGTTCTATGTTAATATCTTGTTGGTTTGACTTTTTCAAATTTATCACATGATGACGTTTCATAAGATATTTGATTAGTTTCGAGGTAAACGGGTTCATTTTCGTCAAGTTGAAGAGTTGAGAGAGACCTCGTAAAGTTCATGAGAACAGTGAGCTTTTTGTGACAAGTATTTATATATTTGGCCTTTATTCTACGGCCAACATACTTGTCCTCCAAGTTTGACAGCTTTCATCACTTGCTATCCTCAATTTTGAAAAGTCTTTATCATCCTTGTTAAACTTAGCAAACGTGTACTTGCCAACCCCCTCAATCACGTGTCACATTGTGATTGATTTGATTTTTCAAAAAATGTTAAAATTTATTTTTCTCCCTAATCGCAATATGACACGTGACATCAGGAAGAATATCGAGTGCGTTTTTGTCAAATCTAGAGAGTTGATAAAGATTTTTAAAATTGAAAGTAACAGATGGTGAAAGCTGTCAAGTTTAGATTTTTAAGAATGTATTAAACCTTTCATTTTAATTGATTTGCTACATTCATGTAGCAAAATGCCTCCGTTATCGGCTATCAAATTCTTAATATGTATTAAATCATATTATATTATTTTTTGAAACGGTGTCGTTTCGTTAAATTATCATATCTCTGAAGTAAAATTTCACTAAATACAAAACTATCTTATATACACGTGACCAGCATCAGTTTTTACTCTTTCTTTACATTCCCTTGGTTTCTCTACCTAGCTATCCCATAAACGCGTTTGGTGTGCGTGTGTGCACTAGCCAGCAGCTGAGATCACTCTGCATCTCCTCCCGTCCATTCTTGCCGGTAAAATTCCCTTGACCTGCCACAGCGTCCGGCGAGGTAGAGCCTCCTATCCATGTAGTCTTGAGATTCTTTTCCAAATTGTTTGAGATTTTTTAGATTCTTTTTCTTTTTGTTTGTCTACTTCTGCAATATAACAACACACATTTTTCAATGATTTGCTCTAATGTTAATCCAATAAATTAATGGTTCTTCCTAAATTTACTGATCTTGTCTGGTTAATTTATCAAACAGTTGGTGGGCATTATTGACCCATAATGATCGGCACATGTGTTTTACAATGCAAAGTAAGTGGGAATCTCTTTTCTTCAGCATTATTCTTCCTTTTCAATTGTATTGAAATGTATATTTCTGACAAACAATTTAATATTTTACTCTAGTGATGATTTTGATTTTGTAGACATTGAAATTTCCATATTCAAGCATTGGGAAGTCTAGAAAATTGGATTGTAAAGCATCAAAGATGGAAATCACACTTACTCAACCAGATGATTGGCATCTTCACCTTCGAGATGGCGACCTTTTGCAAGCTGTTGTGCCTCACAGGTTCGTATTTGGATTGTTTTGTTGGTTTATGTGATTCTGTTTTGTGTAGTTCTTCTTCTTATGAGTTTCTGTAAATTTACTTTCAGTGCTAGTCAATTTAGAAGGGCGATTGTGATGCCAAATTTAAGGCCTCCAATTAAAACAACTGCGGCTGCTGTAGCTTACCGTGAATCTATATTGAAAGCATTGCCAGAAGATAGCAATTTCACTCCACTTATGACTCTGTACTTAACAGACACAACAAGTCCAAATGAGATCAAGCTTGCGAGTAAGACATTTTGGAATCAGATAAGTATATTGATTAATGTTTAGAAGATGAATTTTTTTACTTTAATTGTATCTCTCTTATTGCAGTTTGATGGGTTGCAAATTGATTTAAAAACTCATTGAGAGCATGATATCGTGTAGCTGACCTTAATCTGCTACTGATTCATAGATTGGAAAAATGTTTAGTTTGTCATGTCTTGAATGTGAAATGGGAATGAACGTATTTTTTTAAGTTTTATGAGGATTGTTAGATTAGACTAGTAACCTCATTTTTGAAGCAAAGATCCAAACTTTTTATGCTTTTATTTAGTTTTGGCAATTCATTTAATTCTCAATGCACATATGTATGCACATTTTTAGCTATCTTGTTTGTGATAGAGGACCATAGGGTAGAATGGGAATGAAGGGACATGTGACTATTACTGAATGGGTTATATTATTTTACGGGCCATATATAGCTCAATGTGGGGAAAGAGAGAGTAGCTTTTGGTAATTCATTTAATCGGCCTTTTGGCTGGGTAGGAAAGTTTCTCCCTTTAGTGCAGAGACTGCTGTCGATTATACGTTTCTTTGTCTATTGTCGATTTCCTCTTGTTTATAACAATTCTAGTTCCATTTCTTCAATTTAGAGTTTCTTCATCTGTGTTTTAAGTTAGCAATTTTCGTGGGTACGTACTTGGTTAGTGATTTGTCATATTATTATTGGTAATGCATAAAGTTTCACTTTCTTAAACAGGCTCATTGTTTTTGTATTTATTTTGTTTTTGTCTCTATAATTTATGTCATTGAGTCTTATAATCATTTAGCTTTCATATGGTATGTTCAATGTATAATTTAATTTTGAATTTAAACATTTAACTGTGAAGACTATTTACTTTACAGGAAAAAGCGGAGTAGTTTTTGCAGTGAAGTTGTATCCAGTTGGCGCTACAACAAATTCTCAAGACGGAGTTACTGATCTTTTTGGGAAATGTCTTCCTGTTCTTGAGGAGATGGCTGAGCAAAATATGCCTTTGCTGGTAATATACCATATTTGCTGCCATATAGTGGAGCCTCTTTTAGTTTCTTCATGCTCTATTTCCCATTTCCAGTAGAAAACTTGAACTTAATGCATTTTGGCAGCATGATTATATTTAGGAAATTAAACATGGTTCGAATTAGACTATACTTCAAATGAAAATTGAATTTAATCATTGTTTATTTGTGTAAATAGTTGAAATAATAGACTAGTGGTTGATATGGTGATTGAAATTAAATGTTGTAGTTTGTTAGGTTTTCTCTCATTGTGCACTAATAGAAGCAACACTCGATTTTCTAGTTAATATATGAATTCGTGTAAAATTGTTCTACAGGTTCATGGTGAAGTCACAGACCCTAATGTTGATATATTTGACCGTGAAAAGGTATTCATCGACACCATTTTACATCCCTTGATAAAAAGGCTTCCAACACTTAAGGTTGTGATGGAGCATATTACCACAATGGATGCTGTTAGGTTTGTTGAATCTTGTGATGAAGGTATTCTAGTTAGTTTCATCAAGTAAATTTCATTAGGATATGTCGTTTCGATATTACTCATCTATTTCTATGTAAAATTTTGTCTTGTGTTTAGGTCAGGTTGCTGCAACTGTTACTCCTCAACATCTTGTTCTTAATAGAAACGCTCTCTTCCAAGGAGGATTGCAACCCCATAACTACTGCCTTCCCGTGCTAAAAAGAGAAACCCATAGTACGTGCCAAGCCATCTTACAGTCACTAATAAATTCTAGTTTTTAAGTAAAAAATCCCCAATGCTCCATTTTCCGTAATGAATTGCGCAGGACAAGCAATTGCATCAGCTGTGACTAGTGGCAATAAAAGGTTTTTCCTTGGCACAGACAGTGCTCCTCATGAAAAGACAAGAAAAGAATGCCCTTGCGGTTGTGCAGGAATTTACAATGCTCCTGTCGCCCTTTCATTATATGCCAAGGTTTTTGAAGAGGTAACCTTCGCTTTACCTTTTATGGGTGTTTCCTGTTAGTTGCAAAGTTGTTAAGCTCGAGTCTTTATCATTCTAGGCTGGTGCACTCGATAAGCTAGAGGCATTTACAAGCTTCAATGGACCAGATTTTTACGGACTTCCAAGGAACACATCAAAGATCAAATTGAGCAAGATTCCATGGAAGGTGCCGGATGCATTCTCATTCTCATTTGGAAATATCGTTCCGATGTCTGCAGGACAAACACTCGACTGGCAACCATCATAATAATACTCCTAAGTTACATTATTACAACTGCAAAACCTATTTACAGTGACTGACTTTTGCATCAAATTACAGCATGGTTTCTGTGAATCTGCTAGTCAAGACATGGACAGCAAAAAATGAAAGATGTTCTGGTTGACCAAGATGTTTCATTAGAGTTAGCATATGATGTTTGTAACAAATAAAAAACCGAAAGATTCTTCTATGGTTGTAGATGAGACCAATGTGGGACTATTAGATGGAGTTCACACCAATGCAACAGCTTATGTGGGTTAATCTAACCTTATGAATTGATTTAGTCGAAAAAAGAAAAAAAAAATGTAAATTCACCATATAAACTTGTGATTTACGGATTTAGCTTTACATGTTATAATACCGCTTGCTTGTGTTCTTGCTGATTCTGTTAGAAGGCAATCTAATGCTGTTTCTGGTGGTACGGCTTTGTAATTCGAGCAATCATAAACACTGCAGCTATTGTTTCGATTTGGTTGGCGCTGGATTTGAGAATCAGGTTTTACAGTGGTATGTGGAGCTTGGCTACTATTTACAATAGCTCTTTACCTGGTCAAAGATGGGACGATTTGCCATATGACTCGTCCAACTTCTTCATGACATTTTTCATATTTGCTTTGGCGATTTCATATATCATGATCATGTATCCTTTAACCTTCAAGTTCGTGTACTCTAAATCAACTAGTTTTTCCTTTGTAATTATTAATAATCAATGGGGACACAAATCAAAGATTAAAATTCTAAATTCGATAATAGATAAAGATTTTTTTTACTAATTTGTAACAATTTGACGATAAGCATTGTTTGGTTGATGGTGCTTTAAAGAGGATAATGTATTAAATGGGTTCATGACTTTGAACTTTTTTAAAAGTTAGTACATTGTTTATACGTAAACTTGGCCGGGTTTATGTTTTGCCACGAATTTCATTTTGGTCCCCTTCTTTACACTCTAAAAGCAATGCAAGACCAAATCTATTACTGCACACATCACCCACTTTTACTAATTATATTTTCATACCTACTTCCCCATTTTCCTTTTCAAACATTTATTTTTTTTTTCCAATAAAGTTTATTAGAGTTCAGCTAGTTCAGTCTCACATTCAAACTCTCAAATTTTATTTTCTAATTTATATCAAAATTTAAAACTTTATATTAAAAACCAAAATTGACTTAATTTTGAAATCAACTTACCACTTATAATATATTTGATTTCTGTAAACACTCGAGGGGTTATCAATTCACAAAAGCTTCATTGCCACTTTGAACTAACACCCCGAATTTAGCAAGATGCACCCAACAATCCCTTCAAGTTGCCATAAACTTAAAAAAGTTAGCGCGTGACTGACACGTGTGGTGATGTAGCTAAAATGCAGATAATTTAATGTCACGTCAACCACATTAGAGAATAATCTAAATTGTGGAAACTCAAAAACCATGAAATTAGAACTATGAAATTGGTAGCCCCCCACTGTTCTCTATTATTCCCTAAACGAATTTTAAAAAACTATACGATATCATAATTTTATCTAAAGAAGAATTAGAAAAAAGAACAAAAGAGCAACTACAAGTTGATTGGTTGGATGAGGAACTAAACTCTTAAGCTTCAATCCGAGTTCGAACTGTGACGATGTGTATGTAGCAAACTGCATTGAGAGAGTCGCGCGTTTAACTAAGCCGCAGCAGTATCCCGATTCTGAACCAATAGGCCAGTGCGTGAGCTACCAGTCATGAAAGTAAAAGAAATCATAATGTACCATACTGTACGTTATAATACTTCAATTAACCGAACCAGGTTAAAGGAGCAATATGTAGTTGAATGTCTTTTTGCTTAATTGTATATGGAATCCAAGTCCTTCTTGCCCGAGCACTTCCATTTCGGTCAATTTGCAAGTTGTAAGATTTGATTTGCTGTCCTCTGATATGAAATTAAATGAGCTAATTAGTGTTTTTACTGTGATCAAATTACGATAAATTTTGCAAGTGGATTCATCTTTTAGTATTTGGACTTTTCTTGATCATTGTTTACCTAGTGAAATTCAGTGTTTAAGGGACATTGCTCATGTTATTTAAAGAAGATTTTTTAGTGATTTCATGAGCAAAAAGCAACATTTGGGGAAAGGTTTTTATGTTTTCTGGGTATCACCTAAACGACAACATTACCTTTATGCAAAGGAAAGGTCATTCCCCAATCGAAGAACGGAGTGCTGGTCAGGTAACGGGGTAATGGTAGATGAACCAAATAAGATAAATATAGGAGACCTCACAATATTAAGTTTAGCAGTGATTTGTGAAAGATAGTTGTGTAATGCACATTTAGAATAGTAAGAACTGAATGTTCAATGTTATTATTGCTTTCTGGTTTCTTCCAGTGGAATGTTGAACTCTATATTTTAGATGTGGCAGCAAAGAACAAGGTGATCAAAGAGGTCAGAGCTTTTACAAATTTGGGGATGAAGGAGGCTAAAGAGCTGGTTGATGAGGCTCCTGTTGTGCTGAAAGCAGGAGAAAGGGAATGACATTATAGAGAAGATAAAAGCTGTTTTGGAGTGAGATTTTTCCCCGAGCCGCCTTCTGTTATGTTTTTGGTTATCTGGAGTCGAAAGAGTTGAACAATAGCAGAGTTAAATTATCTCTTTCGTGCAATAACATTGCTGCACGTGATAGCTTCAATAGAAACTAATGTTGTTGAATGTCAGGTCTCTACTTTTACTCTTTTAGGGAGGTTAGGTTGAATTTTGGTGGCCTGAAACGGTGGGCTTAAGATACTATTGAACTCTCCAATTCTTCGAAGTTATTACAGTGAACCCAGGTGGTAACGCCAAAACAAAATTAGTTGAAAATTAAGGAGATTTAAGTTGATGTAGTTCTCTCTTGTTTTAGAATTTCTTGTTCATTTTAATCAATGATGAACGCTTCTGATGATTTGAATTACGATTCAGTTATGTTTAGTTCAGTTTTAAACAGTTATAAGTTTACATTATATTTAGTTTATTTTGATTCAATTCAGTTGTAACTGAGATAAGAATCAAGTAAAAATACAAATTCTTCGGCTCAAGATTCAGTTTGAAACTGAAATAATTTAAAGACAATTCAGGGAACAAATCATGTCATTTGACATGAAAAAAGAAATCTTTTTGTTATGTATAATGATAGGAGTTTCATAAAAAGTTACACACTTATTCATAACATAATTTGTATAAAGAATCGTTTTTCCACATCAAAATAAAGTAGTGTAAGAAATTTTACATAGAACCGGGTTTTTTAGATTGATTGGATCATCAATATAAAAACAAATATTTATATTCATAGTACTCCAAGTAGTATCAATGAGGAGGCAAATTATTGTATTTTACATGAATGTTTTTGTTTAGGCAAAATACATCACCAGCCCCCTCATGTTGGCCCCAAACGCCGTCTGCCCCCCTGAACTTACAAAACGACCCCGTAGCCCCCTGAACTTGTAAAAATGCACCAGTTAACCCCCTCAACTTGTAAAAAAATACCAATTTGTCCTTGATTGCCACATGTCAACTTCTGGTGGAGAGAGAAAAATGAAAATTTTGAAAAGTCAAACCAATCAGAATGTGACACGTGGCATCTAAGGGGTGGAGAGGTTCATTTTGGCCAACATTAGGGGGCTACGGGGTCGTTTTGTAAGTTTAGGGGGGCAGACGGCGTTTGGGGACAACATGAGGGGGCTG
>CAOJBI010529108.1:0-10243 GCA_948277035.1 Euphorbia corollata
TCAAACTTGATTTTGAAATGGACGAATTAACGTTGGATGATCTATTTTGGTGGAAGAATTCCCAGAAATGATGAAAATATTTAATTAAAACAAGTGGTCTGAGTCTGAGCTAATTAGGAAGATGGATGATATAATATAATATAATAAAGTCAAATAATTAAAATGTGATGAAGGTGACCGTGCAAGTTGTAAACCGGAACTGCTCTAATTTGGACATAACCAAAGGTATTTGATTACCAAATCTTGCATGTTTTGTGGGTATTGTAGAAGATTTGATGTTTCTATGTTCTTTTTCAATTTTACACGTGGATTTTGTCGCATACATGTCATATATTTTCTGTGCAAATTAACAGAGGCCCCTTAATTATCTTGTACATTTGGAACTTTCTTAATTAGGAATTTTAATCTTTTTTTTAACCTATTAATTTAAATTGGGTAGTGAAATTGGCATGTTATTTCATAATATTTGTGGAGCTGGATTCCATGAATTTAGCCATGCCACGTGTTTTTTTCTTCTTCTTTTTAGAATTTTTTTTCCTGGTTTGTTGATTGATATGTTCTTTGAGAATTTAATCAATTGGGTTGGGTACCATGAAAAAAGAAAACTCAACTTATAAATTGGTTAAATTTCTACAATTAGTTTAATTGCGTGCAATTTAAACTCGTGTATGAGTTGCCTAAGTGAACTCGAACAAAAATAATTCATGTAATTCTGCTGTATATAGGCATTAATCATATTGGAGATCAAATTTTAAAAGTTAAACTAACTTAAACATGTATCAATAGATGAATTGTGAGTGGAGTTAGAAAATTCCCGACTCAGGTTATTTTTATTACGAGACTCAGGTTCGTACTCCAACTTTATTAAATCATTTATTATAATTATAAAAAATAACTCTTATACATGACAATTTAAGATTCAATCAAATCAAGATTCTACAGAAACAGATTACCTTGACCAAAGTCAGAAGAAAGCTTAATTAAATAGGAATCAAGCAGCTTTATGTGTTTTGAACGCTTTTTCATTTTTCACTGAGGTTTATGGGATCGAATTTTTTTTTTGTGAAGATTGAGGTGGGGAATGAATTGAGGTGGGGAATGAATTGAGGCGGACATCTCAACTAGGTTGGTACCCTGCGAAATCAAACAAGGAATTTTAAGTTGAAAATTTAGTAAGGATAAAAAGAAAATTAGATAAAGGATAAATTTTCAAGTAAAACGATAACAGTCCTGATCACCTAAGTCATAAAAATAATAATTTAAATAACAAAAAGAACAAAGAATCTGACAAAACTAATGTTCCAGCCATGTTAGCTAAAGCATCAGCTATGCTATTTCCTTCCTTGTAAATATGAGTTACGACAATGTACATTGAATTCATTTTCCGAATACAAGCAATCCATTATGCTTCGATGGACCAAAGAACCATGCGACCACAACTTTTGATAACATTGACATCATTGCTGGAGTCACATTCTACCCAAATGTTACGCCAACCTTTATTCCAAGCCTTTTCAATTACAAAGATGAAAGATTTTAACTTGGCAATGAACACATAGCTGCTGCCCATTAGGAAGTAGAAATAACTCATCAAGCGATCATGATGATCCCAGAAAATGGCCCCACAACCAGCCATGCTCGGGCACCCAACAACAGAGGCATCTGTGTTGAACTTGCACCAATAAGGAGGAGGGGGAGTTCACTGAACATAAATAATCCAAGGAGCCTCCTGATGCTACTGGAGCTGACCAAGATTTTCTAAATAATTAACTCTATTAACATCAAAGTGGTAGGTACTATTAGTATTGTTTAGGGCGAGTTGGGCTACTTTCTGCTACTTTTTTCCATATGGTATATGAGAATGTTTTGAAAAAATTGACCGCAAAAACCACCATCAAAGTGTCTTTAAATTTTGATTTACCATTTCCAAAATGTACGACTGACCAAAGCATAATTTAGCAAACTATTCCCATACAGTATCCAAAATGAATTGAAGATTCTCTCTCATTAAACAGTGAAGACAATGAATTGCATTGCAATCCTTTTGTATTTGGTCTCAAATGTTTGAATTGTCAGTTCAGTTTTAATTCTGACTTGTCATTGTTGAAAACAAAGCACATGTCTGATGCCATAATTTCACCTCTTTATCACTTCCACCATTTTCTTCAAATTTTCACAATGTCAAATCAATGGCTGTCTATTAAAAATTGACTACATATCAATTGATCACCAATTAAACTCAATCCATTTTTACAGAAAATCAGAATTAATTAGTATGTACATAATAATGTTAGTACCCGTTCATTCAGTGGGATTACATTCTTTAAGAAACCTGGAAACTAAGACTTTGTTTATTCATACACTACTGTCTGAACGGGAAGAACCTCCACGGCTGCTTAGATTCACAACTTGAAAGCATTTCAATGGCCTAACCTGTACAGGTTTGATGCCCAGAGAGAAATTGTATCAGTTCGAAAAATGTCCAAATAACATTTTAAACCAATTAGAGCAAGCTATGATGACCAGACCAGACCAGTATTTTAACACAGTATCGAAAAACAGTATTAGTTAACACCAGCATCCACGCATTGAAGAGAGAGAGAGAGAGAGATATTGACCTTCCAACGGCTTTTATGACCAATACTGTGATGTATGGACTCCAATCTTCTTAATATTTGCCGAAAAGTCGGTCTCTTAGCTGGGTTCTCATGCCAACACTCCTGAATCAATCTGTAAAAGCAGATGAAATAGTCATAAGGCAAATTTACTAATAAACTTTTAACAGAATGACTCAGACGATGAAATATGAATGACTCAGACGATGAAATATGTTGCTCAGGTTAGACAGAGGCAATACTCTTTAAGACCATGCCCATAGTGTTTTGCAGGAGCTCTGAAAGGTGGCCTCTCTTTTTCTGCATATAATTTCGTGACTTCAAGTTCTTGCTTTGCACAAAATGGCGGGAGGCCTTCTATCATCTGACATAATGAATATTGGACATCAGTAATCGAGGTGAAACCAAAAATATATTCCATGCACAAGTTCCTAGGTCGATTTCGCTGTTGTGCTTCAGAAACTCTAAAGAATTCTTTTGAATGCACAGAATGAATGCAATTTACCTCCTGCAAAATTAAAGCAAAGGAAAAGACATCGACTTTGGTGTCGTATTCCTCATTTTTGAAAACCTCCGGAGCCATATATCGACCTATAAATTACAAACAACTTTGTTTCATGTTTATATTGAGTTCACAAGCATCCATGCATATGTAGAGAAGTAAAACTTCTGACTAAAATGAGGATTCTCACAAGAAGTGTCACGACACGTCAAAGGCTTCTCTTCTTTAACTGTAAGAAGCCTACTAACTCCAAAATCAGCAACTTTGAGATTTCCAGAATCATCCCGCAAGATATTTCTGTTTTGTCGCTCATAAGCAACATCAAAATGTGCTGACAATTTCAGAAAATTAAGGAAGCCAATGAACTTTTACTGAAACTTTATTGTAGTCACAGTATAAATCTAAGTACAAATCACAGAAAAGATATCTGAGAACTTACGATGGCTCAAGATCCCGATGAATTATAGGTGGCTTATTCTCATGCAAATAATTCAGCCCCCTGAAGAAACATCTAACATGTTATGGTGTTTCAAGATAATCGAAAACAAAAAGAACATTGTAAGACTCGTACACCATGAACCGATTTTTAACAAATATTATGATCAATATGCAATGCAACAGTAACCTAAGGTCCTTCCAAACATGTTTGATTCTGATCCATCATCAAAATAGTATGTCGAGAACAATTTATTATATACTCCCAAGTCAAGTTTCAACCACAATATAAGACCCGCTAACAAACTTAGATTCTGAGTACCAGAACAGTTTCCCATGAGGTTTAGATAGTATCTGAAGTCCTAAGGGCATCTACACGAGAATCGAATTAAAAAAAAATCTTTTAAGAATATGCATATGACCCGAGATTTAAAAATGCAGAGGTTCAGTAATCAACTACAAATGATCCTCTAATCTGATCAATTTCACAACCTCACATCACTAGCCTACAGAATCAGAATACAATAACTACTTGGAGGGGGAAGGAAAAGGAAAGGGGATGCTAAAAAAAGTAGTAACAATTCAGACCTTGCAATATCAAGTGCAAATCTCACAGCTTTTCCAGGTCTTAGTGCTCCTTTTTCTTTCAAATATGCACACAGATCGCCCTGTAGAATTCGAAGAAAACAAGAAAATTTCAAATGCTATCACTTGGTGAAATTCAACTGACTTCAAAAAGTATTTTATATTCTTGAACTCCAACTATGAAAATAGCCAGAAAAAGTTACATATGCAACAACATCATTTAACAAAATAAAAATCATCACAAAATTGGAAAGAGCAGAATGCAATGATAAGCTTTAAAGCAGAATTTGGTATCCATAGTTCAGCAAGAAAAATAAATAACAATTAAAGATCAATAGAAAGAAAAATTCCCTGTCATGAAATTTTCATATATTTACAGAAGGCAAGACAGTCACATACATTAATTATATTGAAAAACTTTGTAATCCAGATTTTAGGAAAGATAAAAAAAACGGTAGAACAACCAGAATTAAACAGAGTTACTCGTAAAATCAGATTGATCACCATCAAGTAATGAATCCAAGAATGAAAACACTTACAAAAGATGGTTGCATTGTAACTAGCTACCAACAAAAAACTTACATTTAAACAGAAAGCAGTGACAACATCGCAGCTCTGCAACAAAAATATTGAATGAACAAATGGAGAACAAACCTTGGGCAGATATTCTGTCACAATCATCATTGGACTACTTTGAGTAACAGCTCCCAGAAATTGGACCACATTTGGATGCCGTATCTTCTGAAGCAATGCAAGCTCATCTCTGAATGCTCTCCTATAATATTAACGAAAATTATCTACAATTGCAAGTATAAAAAATAATGAATTCCAATAGGAAAAACAAAGTAGCTGACAATAACACTCACACTTTATCCTCATCAGAAATCACATCTTCACCAAGCTTTTTAACTGCAACTTTTATTCCACGCCATGATGCTATACGGAAGGTTCCCTGTCAAATATTAATTGTATTTGGATCAACGATGAATAAGGGTAGTAAGCATTCATAGAATTAAAGGTCTTTATGTATCTTTGGAGAATGTTAGGAACTTAGGTTATGCATACATGGGTTGGGAAATTAAAGGTCTTTTGTATCTGTGGTTATTATTGATTTAAAGATTTATGTTAAAGAAGATTTTTACTTTTGCATAAATGGGTTGGGGTTAGTGGTTGTTTATGATAATTTTTTTGGTGAGTAATGTTTCAAGAAAAAGAAATATATAATTCTCATGTTATTCCTAAGATCATAATGTGAAATAGCAAAAGAAACGCAAAATATAGTTTATTCCGACTGAACTAATATGTATTTTACAATTACTACTTACCATTTTTTCAACACATCGAATACATGATTTTCCTGTTTTGATAGCATAAGATCCACATTTGCTGTAATTGTGTTGTGTGGGTTGCAGTATTGTTAATTAGCATGTAGCAAAATCCTTACCAACAAGTGAGACTATATAGGAGGTGTTCTTTAACAGAATGCTAGGAAATTGGGATAATGAATACAAGTGGCAAGGATGAACTCAAGAATCATGTTACTTTTGAGGACTGTGATAATATTATAGTGGAAAAGGAGAAGGCAAACTTTGAAAAACCAGAATTCAATTACCTTAGTTATTTCAACACTGTTAGTGAAATCAAGCTCGTCAGGATTAATTTCATATTCCGGGACTTCACGGGCATGATTGACATGCATTGGAGCCATCTGAGTCAAACAATCAAGGTTAGAAAATGTAGAGATGCTATACATATATACTCTAGAAATCCAAATTCATCGTATACCAGGGGCTTAGCACCACGCTTCTCCAAAAGTTTAATCACTTCATGGTTTTTGTAGTGCATTGCATCTGCAAGAGGCTGTTCAAACAAATATTAGATTCTACTAAAAAGAAAGGGCTTCGATGTTAAAATTGCAAGAATAAACACGAGACAAGTTCTTTCCAAAATTATTTCCATTTATCCCATATCTTTCGAATTCTAAAACTCATTAAATAGGGAGAAAAATTCTGGTTCCCAAATTGACAAAGAAAAGTAAAACAATTATCAATATAAACCATCATATATCTCAATACTGCAAGAAGTCAAAAGAACACCCATTTGAAACCCAAACATAAAGATAAATATCAATAGAGTTCTTACCGTGCTACCCCATCGATCTTGGGGGTCAATCTCAGCACCGTAATCAAGCAACATAGCAACCACGTCGGAGTAGCCTTGGCAAGCAGCAACATGAAGCGCAGTCCGGTTATCTATGTCGCGGAAATTAACATCTACATTTGAATCCAAGAGCTCACGGATCCCTTCCAAATTCCCCTCATTGGCGGAGTACATAAGCCGCACCCCTGGATGGATCTCCTCTTCTTCTTCCTGCTCTTTACTCGCATCCTCCAGGTGCTGGTCTGGTGCTAAAGATGATTGTTTCCCCAGTGCGAACCGTACTTTCCTTTCCATTCCAATCAAACCTCAAACCAAAACAATTGCAAATCAGAACCAAAACCCCAAAACCCTGAAATTCCTTTTCAAATTATCGAAGATCACACGCAACTGAAACGAGGGATAATCGAGAAACTTAATGACACAGTCAAGAACCAAAGAAACAAAGAGCTGAATGGATGGAGCGTAAAACCGGAAAACAGATAAGATCGAAGAAGAAGAAGAAATCTGTGGTTTTATAAAGTGGAAATTCAAAACTTTAAAACTGGAAACAACTAATTAAGAATCTATAAAGCTTCCAATAGTGGATCTTAACACACGGCTACAATTGAAGAAGGAAAGTTGAGGGAAAGTGTTCTAATGCTGTAAATTTTCAGTCCTAAATAGTCATGGTAGATGAAGGGACGTTCAAAAATTAAATTCGTTAATGAACGTGGAAACACGCGCGTTAAGCGCGCGTAAGTATAAGAAAATTTCCTGTGTAAAGGGGTATCAACTAACATGCGCGTCTTGTTCAAAAAAGTAGGAAAACTAACCATATGAGCTGGGGAGTTAGAAAAGCGGGGTTACATAACGTTCGGTGGCTTGCAATTGCATGTAGGGTAACCGCTTAGCCATTACCCCTCTTTTATTATCATGTCATTTTTACAATTCTTTTCTTCATAATTTACACTTTTTAAGAGGTGTTGGTGCAATCATCATAATTTTTTTTTTTTGGTAATAGCAATCATCATAATTTATTATGATAGTAGTTTAATTAAATTTTCTATAAATAATTAAAATTTTGGACTTCTAGAATACTTTTGAGAATTTATCTAAAAATACTTGGTAATTTGTTACAGGGAAAATGACTTGACTTTCTTTGTCTTATCTACTGATAAATAACATTAATACAAATATTGCTTAAGATAGTATACATGATCAAACTTGTAATAATTATTTCCTATAGTTACGGTATATGTACATTTGAATTTATTTATATTGTTGGGTCCACCTGATATGTTCGAGCCGCCGTGACAAACAGAATTTGTTTTATTCTTGTTTTTATTTTCAATATACCTATCAGAATTCATAAATAGGAATATATTGACAAGAAAGATGAAGAAATGTGGAATATGCTACTTGTCTAGGTTATGCTTTCATTGTTTACTTTCAGTGTTTTACGATGGGACACTATGATTTTACCGTTGAAATTTGAAAACATTATTTGAGTCGTATATAAATTGATATAATAAAAATAACAAATTTATTCAATATCAAGCTATACTTTTCGATTATATAAGAACGATGATACAAGTTTTCACTTTGGATTGTGAAGCCCTAAAATAATGACGTCAAATTTTTCAATTTTGTTTAAAATGCTAAGTCACTTCGTATTTTAGCTTTAATTTTTTTTCAAATAAAAGTGAATTATATTGTGGCAATAGATGAGTAACACATCTAGGAGGTAATAATTTTTAATTGAAAATATTTCTTTTTTTTTTCTCTTAATTATTGTAAGAAATTTAAAATAGAAACCTTGGAATATCCTTGGTATTCTTCAATGATGTGATGTATAGAATAAACATTCACTGGTCTAATAAAATGTAAACATTTAAAAAATGAATCATAATAGATTGTTTATTTGAGTGTAAATTGTAATTTTTTTCAAAACATAACAATAACATAAACATCATATTAATACTAACTAATTCTCTCTTACCATTAAAATATTATATAATTAATAATTTAACAGTATTTGATTGTCTATTGTAAATTTCAATTAGACAATGTTCATAATTAATGATGACACATCATACTAGGAATAATGAATAAACAAGCTATTGGAGAGATGATTTTCAGTTAAATGTCTATATATTAGAGAGATATTTTTCAATTAAATGTCAATATGAAGAATATATTTTGATGCACAACAATTTTGTCAACCGAGTAAAATCTCACCAATATATCGATTTTATCATTAGCAATCCAACTAAGCAATGTACTAATTAGGAAGTTTTCTTTTTTCATTACGAAAACATTAAAAGAACAAACATTCAAGATAACACGTACATGACAAGTAAGCTGACCAGTCTTTTCTGCGTGAAAGGATAAGGATAATAATCATTGCACGCTGGAAAATAAGTTTCACATTTGCAAACCAGGTCATTGGACGCCACAAGCAATTTGCATGTTAATCCAATTATTACATATTTGACCTTATTAATTCAGAATTTAATAATTTACAATAAACTTATCAATTCTATTAAAAACAATTAATTCAAGCACATTTGACTTTGGCACATGACAAAGTAAACTTCTTGTTATCATTCAATGCACATTAATACTATGCTTCTTGTTCAAGTTATCGTTGAGGAAGATACTTAAATATGCCCATTTTTTACCAACAAAATTGTCAAATTGACAATTAGCAGGAGCCCAACTGATTAAAAATATATGGCAACAAACAATCACCAACTGTAATGTTGATCTAGTAAACAATATCCAACTGGAAAAAGGCTGCCATTGGGACTATTACATATTTAGACAAGGATGGAAAACTCAATAATCAGGAATTGAGATTCAATTTTGTTAAATTTGTAGTGAAGTTCTGAGTATAGGTTCAAATTATTTGTAGAAATTCACGACCGACTTTAGGCATACGCAAAAGTTTTTGCCAGCAATTTTCACAATTTTTGAAAGCGGGTCCATACAAATATATCAATTGATGATTCTCTAAGAAGTCACAAAGGATATATCTTTGTTCCTGGGTTATTTCTCTTTATTCGGCTGTGACGATGACATGACAGAGACACCAAAGTTTGACACTAATTAATGCCATAGTATCAAATGTAAGACATGCATCATTTAGATAAAACCAAATAGTAGATAGTAAGATACAGCTCAATCAAGCTGCATATTGTCAACTGTACCTGGTAGGATTTATTGCGGAGAGGAGTGATTATGGAAGCAGAGGATTATCTTTGTCTAGTTGGTGCTGAGGGTGCATTCTGCAACCTTATCCCATGATTTCAGTGTAGTGTCATTTGTGTCTGTTTTCCACAGTTGAAACCGGCTTATCTGGAAACTCAGGCCATTGATGCTCTCATCAAGAATGTTTGCCTTTTGTTGGGCCTTTTTCTTCTCATCCTCTGTCAGATCTCCATATAGGATACTCGCATGAGGCATGTAGGCTGCAAATTACAACAATTAGTAAACTAGGATAGGAACATTGGCACAGGATGCCTTTTACTAACAACAATTTAGTCAAAAACCTATACGAAAAATCTTGTACTGAATCAACTATCCCCTTTTAGTCAATCATTCTAGCTGAACACTTCATATAAACTGTGAATCAGGAAACTTATCTTAGTTAAACACACAAGTTTACCACGCAGAGTGTCATAACTCATAAGACTAAGGTCCAAGAATTAACAACATTGCACATTCTCTTTTCGGGTTTATGATATAGAATTATCAAAAGCTTAAACACTGAGTTCAGACTTCAGATATTTTCATTATTTATAACATCATTGCTTCCTGTTGAAAGAAGAAATCAAAAGTCAGAAAGCAACAGCAAACGTAGTGAACCCATTTGAGACAAACTGAATAGTTTCACCATATTAAGACACATAATTTATAATTTCCTAATTCTGCAACTAAACTTTTGCTAATACTCCAGGCCTTCTCA
>CAOJBI010529263.1:0-10539 GCA_948277035.1 Euphorbia corollata
TAAATCAGATTAGATAGCTAGTGACTTTTATTATTTTTAACTTTAACAAATTTGATTGTTCTATTATGTTATATTGAGGACGAAAGATACTTGGTCGAACTATATGGCCTTGACCTTGAGTAAAGAGAATTAATAAAAAAACTTTAGTTCATACTTTACTATAATTTTTTGTGTATACTGATGCTTTGTGGTATACTAATTCGTTGTGTATGTTGATGGTTTGTGCTACATTTTAATTAAGTAAATGCACTTGTATGCCTTTTTTGTAGAATACTCTTCAGGAATTGTGCGCAACTGGTGCAAACAGTTTTAGCGTTGAGCAGACGTTTGGGGAATCATCTCATGGACCCTCATGGCTGGTTGGAAGGCGCGCACTGCCAAAGACATTGAAGAAATTAGCGACGTCCGTCGATGAATCATCACAACTCCCCTCTGTTAGCGTTGATGAATTTTTAGCAAAGGTCAAAGATAAATTTCAAATGCGCATGGAGGAGACCGTAAATAGGAAGGTGAAGGAAAAATTTACTTTGATAGTGACCAAAATTGCAGATGATAATCCAAATCTTACCATCGATTTGGATGCTAGTGATAATGATGTTCAGGTGTCTTCTAGGGATATAGCGGATAACTAGGGGTATTGCAAAGTAGTGTTTTATGAACTTTGAGTTGTCTCAACTTTATGTTTTATGCATTTGCGAACTTCTTTCAACTTTGTGTTGTGAATTATATATTTTATGTATTGATGGATTATGAAAAATACTTTTATATACCTTTGTTGACATTTAATTTCATGATTTGCATTAATGTGAATTTAAAAGGTGATCCGAAAATAAAAAAAATACAGAAGCTATATCTTTTCAATTTATATAAAGTGTTGCAAGATAAACAAAACAGTTGTTACAAAAACAATCTGTAATGTTAAAATGTGTTGCGATAATGGAAAATTGTGTTTCAATTGTGGAACAGTGTAATGAAAACGGTGTTACGATTGAACAAAAATGTGTTGCAGGAAAGCACTAACGGCCGTTAACTCGTGACGGCGGAAATTTTATTGCAACACAAAATAAATCGTTACAAATAAATAAAGAAGTGTTACAACAAGTATCTTCCGCAACACTTTTCAAAAGTTTTGCAAAAAGTCAAAAAAGTGTTGCGATAACGACCTATTGCAAGGCGAATATCACCAACGACTTTTTTTTTCGGAAATGTGTTGCGACAAACGTTGTCGCAACATATTTAGCACTTGGGGCAATATTTTTCGGTTGTTGCAGCAGGCCATCTATGGCGTAGTGATTTAAGGTTGTTATATACACATCATAGGAGATCAATCGCTGATGGATGTTTAAGTATGGACTAGTCTCTATCACTAAATCACACCCTTAAAGTTTCTAAAGAGCCATTTTAGTATCTCGCATTTATTATTTTTGAAATATTTGTTTTTTTTTTCTCATAATAAGGTTCTCATTATATGTGAAAAAAAAGTTGAATGCGATAAACAAGCCTATATTATGGAGGGAAATTATCTGCAATACGGACCATGAGCCCTAATTACGGAACTCTTAATATCATAATTTAATGTTTTTCTATATCAGTATGAAAAATCTGTTCATTATGGACTCAAATAAATCATAATTAACCGGTAAATGAAAATGCACCGATTCTTCTCTTCTCCAATATGTTTAAACCTTAGAGTTATAATATTGTAAGGCAGGACCAATAAGTTTTGGTATTTTAGAATCAATGTGTTACATATAGTGTTTTAAAAGGCGGCCGCCTAGGCGGGGTTTTTCGGAACCCCGCCCCGATTTTATATAATCGGATGGTATAGGCGTCGCCTAGGAAAAAGTGTCGCCAAAACTTAGAAAAGTGTCGCTAAAACTCAAAAAAGTGTCACCAAAGTCCAATAAAGTGTCGCCAAATCCCAAAAAGGTGTTGCTAAATGTATTTTTAATTTTTTTATGTAAAAATTCTTGTGCTATTTAAATTTATAATCCTAATTCATTAATAAATATTAAAAATTAAAAAATATTAATCCGTCTTGACCCCATCTAGGCTCCGCCTAGGCCCCGATTAATCCCCGCCTAGGTCCATGGAGGTTCTAGCCGCTCGACTAGCGCCTAGCGCCTTTTAAAACACTGCTCAATTCATTGGCTCATCTTTTAAAATATACGAACTCCATTTTTTTATAAATATAAAAAAACAAATGCTAGTTACTAACCATAGTCAGTAAAATTATAGAGTTGTAGAAATTAAATAAATTCTTAATCCCTAATAAAAATTTTAAGGCCTTGAGAAAGGCAATGACTTTTTTTTACCAAAATATAAGGGATTTTTACGAGTCTTTCGATAGGACTTCCCCATACACATTTTGCCATATATATGATCTTAATTCTTAACAATCAAACCAATCACAAAATAGCAATGACAGGTTAGAGTGGCCTAAAGTTACAAGCCAAATGCACAGTATCCCACAAAACAAGTAGACTATTGAAGAAAACATAAATCTCTCGTGTTATGAGAACAGTTCAAATTTCATGTCACTTTCCACACTTTACCACAAAAATACAATTTCACCTTATACAGTATAACCTGTCAAGAATAAGTCCAAAATACTTGGAAATACCCAAAAATAATGAATCTTTAAGACCTAGAAGGTAGGAATCTGGTAAGAACAATATTTTATCCAACAAAATATCCATACAATATCATGTCATGTTTCCAAATGAGTTGTACCATGCAAAATTACAACCATATGGACCCCAAAAAAAATTAAATTAAAATAAAATCAGTTAATACATTATCTTGTTTTACCTATGCTATCTGTCCTTGGAAAAAAGAATTTCGACAGGATTGCAGTTTGCTGTGAATCAACAGTTGTAAGCTTCTGGTTCTGAATAAACATCAGATTGCAGTAGGCTTCTTGCAATGGATAAACCAGCATATTATAATAAAATTATGGCCCCAAATGAAAATAGATACAAAACTGAAGGTTATGCCTGCAAAGCATCCTTTAAACAGTTGACGGCGCCTTCGTAGTTTAGGAATCCCATGAACCAAAATTCATGATTATCAACCGAGACAACCTGGATATATTTCTCAGCAGGATTTGATCTACTCGTAGAAGGATTTACGGATTTTAGCTGATGTAATGGCATCACCACCTATTTTATAACCAAAAATGCAGCAGTCAAGAGATATTAACTCTGAGCAAATGGGCATTAAGGCAATTTCATGTTGCCATAAACAAGAGATAAATAGCACACTATTTCAATCACTCAGAATTCAAGATATAAGAATAGTAAGGGAGATTAGCATGCTTGTTTAATAGGTTGATCTAAAGTAAATCGCCACATTAGTTTGACACTGGCACAAACTGAAAACTTAATGCTTTTATTTCAACGTGGAAAATGTGTTTCATGTTTACAATGTTTTCTTCACTCGACTAGCTCGCAAATGAATTAACACATGTAAAATATACGGCTAGTCCCTCTTATAACCTACGCATGTATCAGTAGTTGAGCTACTCTTTTGATGATATAATAGCTGAACAGATAAACCTACAGGAATAACTCTACTTAGCTCAAACATGTAACCATATAAATTACTACGGCACTGGACATGTCCTATGATCAGAAGAAACATTTTAATTATAGCTCCACATGTTGAGTTACATGTGCTGGGGAAAAGCACATACTGCCAATTTATACTTTAACCGATACAAAACTCACTTCCGTAACAGGCCCATATGCTGGATATATGTCATACCATAAGGATATAAACTCACAAGAAGGTTTAATGGGCGACATATTTAGTTTGTAAAGGCTACTGGACAAATGGTCAATTTTTTTTTTTTTGATAATATTTACAAGTATCTTTATTGATATGTTCTTCGGGACTTAGTCACAGTGAAGACTCCTCACTCCTCCCAACAAATGTATTTAATGAGATTCGAACTTTGTTCTCTTCCAACTTGCTAACCCTGGACAAATGGATAATGAGTGAAAGGTATTGGACTCAATTTATTCCTTAACCGGTACATAACGCATTTCCTGTTAGTTTACAAAGGCTTTTGGACAAATGGACAATGAGCGAAACCATGAGAAAAGTAAGGCTTAGTTTTACCTAAAGTAATTTAGCCTGTACTCGCTTCACTTTGTGGTTGCTAATTTGACAATTAACATTAAGTTTATACTCCACTTCATTCCCATTTATAACGAGGTAAAAATACATATTCTTCTATATGCTCCAACTTCCTCACATTCTTTCCATTCAACCAAATCAAAGATGTTCAACATAAAAAAGCAAGAAAAAGTTGTAGGTATTGTAACTAAATTAAACACTACAAGGGCTAAAATTCTCAAATAGCACTCGTTCCTTAGAGCTTGCAGAGAAACTTACTAGAGCACTAGTTACCAATATTTCATTCCCTCTCTCAAGGTCAAACTTAACATAAGACTATGTTTTTTCAAATAAAGAGAAAATAAACAGTTTCTTTATGCTCTCAGAAAGTGTTATTAAAAGCGCTAGGCGCCCTCGAGGCGCTACAGTTTCATATTGCTGTATAAGTGCACTTGGTCATGTTTAGTCGCAACACTTTATAACTACAGTTTCATTGGTTCTGTTTAAGTGTAACACTTTATAAATGCACTTGGTCAATTACTAAAAATTAAATTGAAGTTAATCTCATCATCTCTAATCAAAAGTATAGAAAGGAAACTGAGTCTTGATACTTTAAACAATAAAGTAGGTAATAGATCCTGAGATATACTACAGTAAAAAAAGTTTCCAAACTACAGTACTCAGCAGGGTCTGTTCTGGCTCTCAAATTTTATACCTACCCTACACATCAGACTGTCCGCTTGAACTAGACAAGTTATAGTGAACCAGTTGTAAGCAGTCCATGTTAAATAGCATATATATTGGGGTCGCTTACAAAAACGACTTTTTTCTATTATGAATTGATATAGAAGGGGATTCAAATCCCTCAATTATTCATCAAAAAAAAAAAAAAATCCCTCAATTCAAAACAAAAAGGCAGCTCCTATAATCTATACTATGCAACCGGTGTTTTATCAGTATCAAAAAATAAAATGAAAAATAACTAAGCAAATACTTATGCATTGCATTTCTTTTAGGGGATGTTTCTTCAAACTTTTTCTTATTGACTTATCACTTATAAGAAGCTTTTTTGAGAAGTAAGAGTTGTTTCTCTAAAGTTCTCCTTTTCAACTTATGTCTTACAAGTGACTTTTTTTGAAAGTATTAATTCTAAACTTGAACATAAAGCCTATTTATTCACTGGTTTGCTTCAAAATCTCATTTTATTTAAGATAATATTAGAATTGGATTATATTAGCATGCATAATTTTTGCACGTTTTAACTTTACATAAACAAACACATAAACAAACATATTCTTCATTTAACAATTTACTAATCACCAAATCTTTTTCCATCATCAATAAAACAAATATTACAACAAATTTGTATTCAATTTGTTTTTTCCCCTTACATTAACATATTTTTTTCCAAATACCGATAATAAATAATTTGTATGGCTCCTGGAGGAAGCACAATCCAGTGCCGTTAGAACTTTATGTCAATAAGCTAGGTCTGTAAGCACTAACACAGATCTTGCCAAACCCCGTCCCCTATGAATCAAGAGCTACAGGCATAGACTCCATAACTTTAACTACAACTTACTCTTCATACTAAGCTCAAGAAAATATAACGCAATTGAATGCAAGTATGCCTACATAAAACTTTTATCATACTAACTATTGAATGCTCACCCTACTGATATGTCATGGATTCATTCAAGCCACATAAAGCATACCTTATAATAGCTCCATTCAATTTGGCTACCAGTTTTGTATGAAAGGGGATTGTCACTACAATATGCCAGCTTTGCTGTAGATACATACAGAATCCCCATTACTGGACCAGCTGAAGTTGATAAGTAACAAGCAAATGAATTTTGGAGTTGTTCCTCGGGAACTGTTTCAAACGTTTGTTGAAAGATCTTTTCATAACCACCCTCTGCCAGAATTTTTGTTCCTTGAGCAATTCTACCCAGGGCAGCATCCGCAAAGCTAGGCGCTGTTTTCACTGATCATGCAAGGAAACATTAGAAAAAAGAGGAGAAATTACTCAATCCATGTTAATGTAGTCAGAGCAAAGAAAAAAAACTACTAATTTAAATAGAAATCAGGAATTGATTGAGTAAAGAAAAAAGTAATGTGCTCTACAATTTCCGAAAATAAAGTTGACAAATTATTTCGATAATAAATCCAAATATATCATAATTTAGAGAAGTAGCATGCATATCACAAAGTCCATCAGGCTAAATACAACTGCCATTAGTTAAGTTTCGAACAAGATTAGATGTCCAATTAATGGAAAACTCAATATCTATCTTCCGGCTTCTTCGAGGAAAATATTCCTCCCTTACATAAAATATTTTCCTTCTCTCCTTTAACTATTCATCATTAAAATATTAACCATGGATCATATGAAATTTTGCAGGGCAGAGAGAATCTACAAACCTAGAAGCAGGATGAGAAGAAGCAACTTTACTGCACTTCTACAATTACAATCTCCATCCGATAAAATCGATATGGAGAAAGAAGCCAACTCAATTGATTTAAGAATTGAAGTAGCAGAACGCACTACACAATTACCTTCATTAAAATTCCGCTACTAGTAATGATGCTGCATAACATAAAAACTTATCCTCCAACACTCGAGATCAAACCTTACAAGTATAAGCTGAATCAGTCAGCACTACAAATTGAATCTACCAGAAAAGACCTATGAAAAATACATGGATACTATCACTTTCCATCACAAAGAATGAACCTCAGCGCCTAGTCACAAAGCATATCCAAACACATCATTTACGCTCAATTTATGCAAACTACTCAAAACAACATACCAAATCATATGTTACTCCAATAACAGAGATGCAGAAAAAGATACTAAGACATCTTGTTATAAAATAACTGATGCAATTCAATAGCGATTTTCCATATGAATGTTAAGGCAAAAATGAATATTAATCTCCCATGACACTCATAAACAAAAATGACTTACAGTGCTGCCATGTATTGCCAGCGAGATCTTCGGCCTTCCGCGTAGCTTCTCCCATCCTTTTCCCCCATCTCCCAAGAACATCCCGTACTGTTCCCATTGTATCTGCTCCAAAACAAAGAGAAATAAACATTCAGAAAATTCCCAAACAAATCACAAACGTTTTTCCTCAAAAAAAAAAAAAGAAAAAAAAAGAAAAAAAAATCACAAACGTTTAACTATGAACACATTCAAACCGCAATCTTACCTTTAATAGAAAATTGAGAGGAAGATTGAGCAGGAGAAGACGAAATGTAAGGATTAGATCCGTCTAAGCTAACGTTTCTATTTTCATTGACAACATTCTGAGAAGCATGAGATTCAGTCACCAAATCGGGGCTCCAATGAACCGATTTCCTCCCGGGCCCCATAAGATTCGGTTGTTGAAGCTGATCACCGGGAGCGACCGTCTGAGAATCCGAGCCAGTCTCGTCACTGGACTTATAGGCGTCTCCATTTGGCTTATGGTGATGATTGTCAACGTCTTTAGGATCAGGTTTTGAATTGGGATTAGGATCCTGAGCAGCAGATTCCGGCTTGGAGTGGGGGTCGGGGTTAACCTGTTGGTTCATGATCAAGAAGACGAACGGTGGTGGGTGGGGAAGCGAGTGGATGGGGACTAGATCGCGAATTGCGCGTCGGAGTGAGTTTTGAAAAGGGGGAACAAATGGGAGGTGGGTGACGGGAAAGACGGTGGTGGGCCGTACAATAAGATCGCCTTTTTTTTAGCGCCAACAAATGAAGAGAAATGACTCTGATTGCCAAATCACTTTTTTCGTCTTTTGACCGCTGCCCTTGAATTTTTTTGCCACAAAGACATACATAATCGGTTGAAATTGAATTATTCCATATCCCAGAAATTTATGCAATGACAAAAATTAAAATATTAATTTTAAAAGGTTTTAAAAGAAATCGAAGTAATTTTTTATTGGATTATTTATTTTAAAATAAAATAATTTAGATATAAAAATGTAATACTTCTTCCTTTTTTTTAATAAATATTATTTGAGATTTTTTGTTCAATATTAAAGTCACGTTAATTGAAACAATGAAGATACTTATTTACCCTATAACTGCTATTTTTTAGAGAGATTATTATAAATTTTATTTCTTTTTTATCATTTTCAATGTTCATTAAATAATGATAAAATAGATAAATTATTTAAATATTTATATTAAATTTGAAATTGACACATTAAAAAAAATTTTCTAAGAATCTAAAAAAACACTTATTGAAAAAAGGAAGGAGTAGTTGATTAGTTGCGTAAAATTGATTTAATGATTAAAAATAAATAATAATAACTTTGTAAAACACAAATCAGTACAAAGAAATACGCCACTACATGTTAACGAGTTGAAAATATTGTTTGGTTGAGTTCTTAAAAGTGATTTTATAAACTTTTTTTAATATTTTTTTCTAATAAAACTCAAACCAACAAAAAAAAGAGACGAAGATACGTAACGTAATTTTATTGGTAGGAATAGCAGGGCGATAAGATAGCTTTTATGTCAAGTTAATGTACTGTACTAATTACAATCCCAACTATTAATATAGTACTTGTTTTATATGTTTTCCATCAATGTTTGAAATTTTCAGAACATTTTATTATTGTTGATTTTAGAACTATTTACATGACCAATTAATAGAATCATATTTTGTTAAGTTAGAGATAGAATTACGAGGAGTTGGAACTGATTTACTAATTATGCAATTGTTTTGTCTCATTCACAATTCACAAATTGATATGATAATGATAGCTTTGCCATGCCACAATCATTCCACTTTTACTTTTACATCGGCCTCATCAAATAAATTTTTTCAGAAAAACCTGGAAACAAATTTATTTTATTTTTGTTCTGCATACTATTATTAAAAGTTCAGATTCGCTCATTGGTATAGCGATCAATAAATAAAATATTTCTTAAAATACTCATGAAATTTACTATAAATTATGGTATTTTTGTTGGTCAAATAATTGATTATAAAAATTTAAAAAAATCAGAAAAATAAAGGAGGAGGTGCTGACCAAAATAATCAGTTTTGGCAAAGCTGAATTTGACAAATTAATATGGTCGGATTTAATGATAAATTTTAGGCTTCACTTCATTAATTTTCTTTGAGTTGAAAGTTGTATATTGTAAATAGTGTCTTATGTGCACATGAATGTAGGCAGAAGCTCATTTGTTAAGTTTCTAAGAGTCTCAAAATATGATATCTCACGGGGTTAACATAAATCCTGAATAGGTAGGATACTGCAAGTTGTGAGGTTACGTTGATGAGAGTGTTACGTTTTGTAGAGAATGTGAGTTATAGATAAAAGAGAGACTTTACTGTATAAGCCTATTATAAAAGAGAATGTGTTAAAGACAATTTGTTGTATGCGTGAATTAGAAGCATTGTGTCTAATTTGTCATTTTAGCAAATTCAATAATTTTCATCTCAAATATTAGAAGCATTGTGTCCTAAAACAATCATTGTATGTTCCAAGATTATACATATAATACTTAACGATTAGAAATTAGCATTGCTTCCTCAAAATTAAAAAGTCCATACTACTCATAAATTAAAATAAATTGGAAAAATAGTTTTGTATCAATTAGATCCATATTATTTCCTCTAGACCAATGATTCATCCAATAATTGAATTCTTGCAAATGTGTGGATTTAAAATATGTAAAATATATCGTGATTTTCAAAGAATTCATTTAAATTGAGTGGTTAAATATTTTCTGAGATTAAAACATGTTTTATAGCTTGAATTATCTATACTTTTTATTTGAAGGTGAGAAAAAGCGGTTCTTCAAAACCTAATGTCCAGCAAATGAATGACTGGTTCAAGGAAGGAAAAGAGAAAAGAAAAAGTATTTTGGGGGAAATAAAAATATTAACAAATAATTTTTTGCATGGTGCACTTTTAAACGAGATTAATCAGGTTTTTATATTCTACTGAAAAATGATCTAAAATATAATTTTTACCTCAATTTTTTTAAAAGATATATGTCAGAAAATTGGATTCGGGATCCATTTTTTTTTTTTACAAAAGCCGAGGCCAAAAAATTAATTTGTCATAGAACTGGATTCATGATCCAGTTTTCTGACAAAAGTTATGACAAACCTAACAATTTTGTCAAGTCAGGTACACCTTGTCTAAAAAAACCTTTTACCTTAACCATTTTTCTAGACAAGTAAGACATTTGTTTTTCATTTATCAAAAGCCAATATTGAAGAATATAGCAGCAGTTTCACAATACTCATCAACTAACCACAGCAACAGTGATGAATCAGCATCAGCAATCTGTTGATATTGGCGGCAAAGTTTGTTACAAATTAGCCAGCTCACTCCTTTCTGTTAGCAAGATATTTTCACTGTAATTAGTATAAATAAGAACACAACCTCTGTATTCTTTCAATC
>CAOJBI010529908.1:0-10635 GCA_948277035.1 Euphorbia corollata
GAGAAAAAAATATAAAAATACATTATATAACTCTTATAATATGTATAACGCTTTCATGGAAAATAATAAAAAACTGTTATTATACAACAATTATACAATGTATAAGATTACGATTCATTTTTTTTTACGAAAAAATTAAAACGTATATCATTTTAAATATAAAATTAAGATGAAAAAAATATTTCAAAACGTCGATTCGAAAAAATCAATGGTTTGTGAGATATAAACGTTTGAAGTTACGAAAATAAAATTAAATAGGAAAGAGAAAGTAGGTAAAGAGGGTTTGAAAAGTCAACAAAAAAAAAGTAAAATCAATAATGTAATCTAATAAAACGGTAAAGTTAATAATAATTCCCCTTAATTGTAAAAGTAAAAAAATTTAAGATTTGAAGGTATATGACTTAATAACCCTAATTTAAAGGCTATTTTTTATATTCACAGCCTTTATTTAGTACAGTGAAAAAACGACAAGGCTTCCAACTCGACCTGTAATGGCAGATAAAACTTGACGACAATGAAATTGCCAGGTTCATCTCTATCCAATTGTTCGAGTGAATGCTGTAATGGATAAACGAACATAGAATAGCAAACACAGGAAGCTGGTTCTTGCGTATACTCAAATTATTAAAACGATATATACTTGAATATTTTATCATTAATTATATTCTTCAAACATTCTTATCCTGTTGAACTGTCAAAAGAACTTCTTTTTCAAGCAATTCAAACATCTCTTTCAACCTATGTGTGAATTTTTCGGTTATGTTTCGAGTGATCCTCTGCTGGAATTTGGTGCTCTTCAACCATGTCGTTCCAACATAAACATCACATTTACAAGCACTGTGAACTAGACTAGATTGCTCTATTTGGTATCTTATATTCACCTGAAATCATAAAATGCATTATTGGACATCATAGATCACCAATTAAGTAACTAAGAATTGAGGCCAAATGCATCAAACTTTGACAATTTTTATCGGATGCCACCTTTTAACTTTTAAAAGTTCAATTCGACAAAAGTGCAGCAATTTATCCCCTCAATGCTAGGTGTCAACTTCTGGTTGGGGACATTTTTATTAAGTCAAACCAACCATAATCTGACACATGGCATCGATGGGGCAAACTGATGCGCACTTTTGCCATGTTCAGGACCGATAAGTGAAACTTTTGAAAATTTTGGGTGGCATCGGACAAAAAAATCAGGGCAGGGGTCTTGATGCATTTAGGCAAGAAATAAAACCAGAATTCTACTGCTACATACCCGGAAATGATCGTCAAATGGGACACCATGAAGAATCATGATCTCGTTAACAATCCATCCTCCATTTTCTAAGGGAGTTTTTTGCTGTGTGCTAGAAACCTCCCCTCCAAATATGGACACATGGCGATTAAATCTATAAGAGAGATGACGCTCAGAGAAATCAGGTTTCACGAATTCCCAGCTGGTAGTTGCATAGTTGAGACACCCCGATTTTTCCATGACTCTTTGCTCCATCTTTCCTCCCTCGAACAATTCCATCAGGGATTTTATCTGCATCATCACCATAGATTCAGCAATAACATAAAATTTTCACCTTAAGCCCAATTTCCCACAAAAATTCATACTATGTTCCACCTCTTGTAGAGAAAACAAAATTAATGAAAGAAAATACTCGTTCTGTGATTGGCAAACTATTCTTGGTGATCAAATACGGCAAGTATATTAAGATTTTGTTAAATGAAAGAACATAAGATTATTAGATTTCAAATAGTTGAGGGACTAAACTGGAGATTTTGAGATTCAACGGCTAATTTGACTTATGAAAAAAAAAAATTCACGGAAAAATTGTACTAAGCGTCTAATATTTTCCTTGGAGGTAAGGTATAACAAGACATTATAAGGGCATCCAAGAAGGGAAATCGTTGCTTACACTAATAGGCAATTCAGCAGAGTAAACTTTGGAAACTTTTGCCTCTTCTACATCAAGAAACGATCTAGAGTCTTCAAGCATAAGGAAATTTTCTTCTTGATCCTGCTGATGTTCATCTGCAATCTCTGCTCTCTGTTCAGGGGTTAGTGTTCTTGTTTTCCACAAGGCCATAATTGTCCTGTTCAAACAAAAAAATAACAATCATATGATAACTGAAAAACTCATGAATAGTCAAGAAGTCCTCAAATTTGTACAATACCTGCTGGCTACATTGAATGACACAAATGATTGGAAATAGTATGTGAGCCTGCCTTCTTCATCTAGAGCTTTTGCTCCATGCCTTGCATCTAGTCCTCTGCCCTTTCGCAGTACCATGACCAGTGAAGGGCTACCGACGGAAGAGAGTGATGGAGGGAGCACCTGAATGTCTTCAATATCCTCCCAAAGAAAGAAAAATTTTGTTTTGTGCCCAAATAAATTGGCATAAAACCCAACAATTCTAGCAGACAAAAATAGCTTGCCCTGCATATAATATACATCTCAGCATCAACCTAGAGAAGCATTCAAAATAAAACGCGCAAAATCGAAGATATTTTGTTTAAAAGAAGATTCATTAATCATGAAAGAGATTTTATTTTAAGATGCAAACAATTTGGGTTAAATTATCTTTAACTGATTACTGTAATTTGACTAGAAATCTCGCTGTGTATACCTGCAAAGGCATCTTCCTCCTCAGCTGGCAAGTAAAGTCACTGATAAGAAACTCTTCTGGTGGCAATCCAAACAATTTCTGGAATGTTGAATTCTTATGAGGTGATCGTAAATTCAACTGCAAAAACAGACTTCAATTAATAAGATAAAAGTTGTCGTTAAAAATTTGAAGAAAAAAACTAGTATATAATAGATGAACCGAAATCATGTGAAGCAAATAGATAAATGAATACCTTCTTTCCAACTTCCTTCTCCTTCTTCGTCAGATACTCCTTAATCATTTCAACACCATTGTTATTGTCTAAAAAGATTCTCAAGCGTAACTTTGACTGAGAAGACTGAGCAAGCTTCCCCTCCAAAGAGATCCAAATGTCCGCCAGTTCTGTGGACGTGTGTTTCAAAAAATTTATCTCAGCATGCCCAAGAGACGTGGCCTGGTCAAAGGGACCATCAAAATCAAAAACCTCAACATCGAGAACTGAGGGTGGTTCTTCCATAGCATCAAACTCAAGTATCTCTGCACAATATAAGTAGTTGAACTTTCATTCTTGGCCAATGCAATGAAGAAGTTGACAAGATAAAGAACGAACCATTCCATTGGGGATTGCTACTTTGTAGCTTAACAGAACTTGTTATTGTTTTACCATTACAAGTGAACACTACATAGGGATCTGAGAGCCCTGTTGAGCCCAAGGATGCTAAATTTGTCCCCTCGATAAGTGCCACAGTGAGAACCCATCCATTGCCTTGGGATTTCATGCCATGATCACTTCCTGTTACAAATACACTCAAATCAAAATTAGGCAATATTGTAGCAACCCTAAAAATTTCAGGCTTTACATTTAAGCATTGTTAAGGTTGGTTTACCTCCTTGCAAACTAGCTTGTACAAAGTGTGACACCATGTTATAGGCACGCTCCAATTGTAACACCAAAATTGCACAACAAATAAGTTGTCCAAAACTGTCTGGCAAGTCAAGTCCATTAAATTCCAGGCCTTGGACTTTGCTTGGTTCACATAATAATATATGCAGAAAGACATACGATACCATAAAAACAGTAGAAACCACTGTAAAGTTGCACAAATAACTAGACGCTGATATCCATTCCGATTTTTGTTCTGCTTTCAGTGTTGTGAGCACATCTTCTTTCCTTAATGAATCTGAGGAATCCAATACCTTGAAATTCTTAGCCAATAAGGTGGCAAACTGATCAAAACTCTCTTTTAAACCCTGCCTTGCTCCTCCTTCAATCATACTTTTCATCATAGTGCTGTGATGGAAGTTTATACCCCATGATATAACAAGGCGCGATGATTCATCTCCATGTAATAGGTCTGGTCCAGGCATTATCTTGTATAGCAACTCAACGTTAAATGTACTTCCATATGGAACATCTGGTGTTCTAACATTTATCGCGATTGCAAATTGTTGACCATTTGCTTTTATATAAGTCTGCTCCTCAGTGGCCTTAACAGCCTTAACTAATGCTGTTGCAGCTTTTGTGTAGGTAACTTTTCGTGTTAGGGAAGATATATTAACTGATTTCCAAGTCCAAGGTTCCTCTTTTACATCTGTTGTGCCTTGCAGTTCTGCTAATTCTTTCCTGAACTGTGAATCTGGGGCAAAAAGGAACTTGTTGAGATCACATGAGCTTACCTCATAAACTTGATTAAGAAGAATACCTCCACTGAGGTTTTCTGGCATTTCTTCTAAATGATCACTTGAATTCATAATATGGTCCATAGCTTCTTCGAAGCTGAAATTTTGAAGTTCCTCAATGCAATCCTCGTAATCGGAGGAGGCACAGGTCAGCTCTGAAGAATTATCTATTTGTAGTTGTTCTTCATCTTTTTTATGGAATACTTTCTCCACACGGCTTGCAATAGTTTTCATTAGCTTCTTCCCTTCTGATACCATATGTAATGGAGCTTTAGAATGATGCAATCCATTAGATGTCACAACCGGATGTTCAGATTCTTTTTGTCCCTCATTTTTTGTATTCAAATTTGTAACGATCAAGCGGCTAGGAGATTCAAGGCCTTTTCCATGCAGAGAAAGAGTAAGAAGAATTTTCCCTGTATGATTAAGCATAAGTATCTTAATTCAAAACTGAACCATGTACATGACACATCTAGAGCAGAGAAGTGAGCTGAGATAAATTGATAATTGTTCAACCCAGTTCAACCCAAACTAGGAGGAAGATCGCGATTAACAATAATATAAAAATTCAGTATTCCCTAAATTTTGATGATGTATAAGGTTCTTATTTTAGACTGATGAAATATTAATTAAGCTATTAAAAACAACTCATTTACCTTTTCATCTCAATGATTCTTATAAGAGTCTACTTTAAAACTAAATTTTCCTTTTCGTCTCAATGATTATGTTAGAAGTGACTAAATTAATTACAAATAAGCATAGACAGAGTAAAACTTAAATTGCATTGGTAATACCAAATGTCATATAAAGACAACAAAATTGATGATCCTAGGCAGGAGAGAGTATCTAACAAGCATTGCATAATCTCCAACCTTAGGCATTCTTCATATTCATTACTTCACTATAAGTTAGGAAATAACAATTATTATCACTTGAATTCAGTAAAGTAGCTCCCAAACTTATATGAGAGATCCAACAAGAGATTTTCAAAATACGTATATGTTTACCTCAATCTTAAGCTCGAAGCCCACATTTACACAAGAGCATAGACTCTCAATTCATCTTGTTTAAACAACTAAACTAGAAATTTTAAGTGCAATTCATTGAATCCATAAACAGCATGTTCATCTAATGAGTTTCACTCCATAATCAATGGTATAACCTATGAAGCATCAAGCAATTCAATTCGTAGCCAATGCAGTTAAGAAACCGCGAATAAAAGAAACAAAATGCAGCAGAGACACTAACCACAATCGAGGTGAATGAACTTGCCAGTCAAGGGATTTTCAAGAGAAAACCAAGTAGGCGGCAAACTCTGAGTAGGCTCAGCTAAAACGGACCAAACAGGAATCGATATTCTTCCAATCAAATCACCAGAGCCACTGAAAAACCCAAAATCAGCATCACCATGAGTAAATACAGACACAGCCAATACTTCATCAGAGTGATGGATTCGGAAAAAAAATTCCTCATTCCAAACAGGGCTGGAGCTGTTCTTGAGTATCCTGGTCTTGGACTTGTGCTTGCCTATCTGTAATTTGACATACGATTCAAAAACAGGCAAATCCTGAGCCTGCAAAACGTGCACATAGAGCCTCATAGAGAGCAAGCTAATTGTTCAGAGAATAATAATAATAAAACGGGACGGTTAATAAAGAAATAGGGTGAAGAGGTGGAAGCAGATATTCGTGTCGTTGTGTTAAAAGACGAGAAAGCGGGATTGAAGGCGTTTTCTGAAACGTGGATAGGCGAAAAAGGGGACACGATAACAGATAAAGCCATGTATGCATATGTATATGTACTGTGATCTGGAATTGGAAACAATGTGAAGAAAAAGGAGAAGACGGTGTCAAGAAATCCAATTCCTTTTGTTTCTTTTTGTTTTCTCTTCTTCGAGGTGGTTATCTTGTCTCCGTTGTTTCTTTGGCGTCGCTACTTCTCCATTTTTTTGCTTCCTTCTTTCCGTTTCCATTAATTCAATCATATCTCCAACCCAATCACTTTTCTCACGCTCTAGTCGTTTGCTTTTTATATAATATTTTGTTATCTTATAACTCTTCTTTTATATTCCTTATCCGTTACTGTGTACACAATTTAAAAATTCAAATTAACATAAATTTAAGAATTATTTTTCTTGTCAACTATGGTTAGAGGAAATAACCAAAATCTTGAATATAAAGAGTGAATATAAATTAGAAATTTATGAGGGAGAGGAAAGAAGATCAAAGAGGGAGAGGAAAGCAAAATTGAAATGTTACAGTTCCCGGCATTCATGACGCAATACCCTTGGTCCACCACCACTATTCCCACCTCCCATCTCCTTCCTTCTCAATGGCCTCAACCCCACACCGATGAGCTTCTTCTCGGTATGGAGGAGTCCGATTTCGAAGACAGGGTAAATCCTTTCTCAATTCTCGCCTTCCTTTCCCTTTTTTTGGGATCAATTTAGTTTTTCCTCGATAAATTTAACAAAACCTAAATTGTTAGAATTTTGATCTTATTTTTCAGCTCGCTTCTGATAAAATTATTAGACTTCTCACTGCTTTTGTTTTGCTGCTCTCTCTTTATTACTCTTGGATTTGATGCCGATACTCATCGTTGCATACGAATTTGAAATTTTGATATGTTTCAATGTTAGCGTATTTGAGGGGCTGAGGGCACCGAAATCCAATAGATTGATTTCATTGTTGTCTTTAATGGAGTACGTTCCATTTTCTAGTTTACCTGCTTAGGGTTACTCTGCTGCTTTTTGTCCCCTTTTGTTTTTCAATTTGCCTAGCAGATTTTCTTCGTTTCTACAATTTCAATCTATGATGTACCTCGCATATCCAGAATCATTTTTCCCTTTGAGATAGAGTTTGGTTTGTTGAACAGAGAAAATTATGGTAGTTGGACTGTTATTACTTTTTGGAAAATGTCAAGCTAGAAACTGGGACGGATATCATGATTACAGAAGAATTAATTAGACACATGCAAATCTTTGCGTTAAAGATCATCTTTGGGGGCTTTTGTTTATTTTGGTTTGTTGCGATTTTGATGCCTTGCGCCTGTTTTTTTTCCCTGTTCTTAACATTTACTAACATTTTAGGAGACATTAACACGATTAAATATGCAGTGCAATGAAATTAGAAAGACCAATAGCAACCTACCAATACTCGGATTTGGAGGGAAGGTGGCAGTTGATGATGATAAAGAATATTATGATAACGATGCGGATGATGATGATGCTGATAATTCTGAAGGGGAGGAATTTGAGCAAGAAACTGCCTGATTTATTTCTATATCTTGCACATACTTTTCTCACAAAGATTTCAATTTATCCGGACTTAGAAAGTGGATAGAAAACATTTTTTACACTAGCTAGTCTTTTTAGATCCAATTTTTCTGTCACTGCTGCAAATTCTCTTGTTTAGTTTATAGCACATCCAAATTGAATCAGTTTACTCATCAATCTACTTATGTTTCTCTTATTGTTCATTGATCGTTACTCTGAGCGTGTTATGTTTTCTGAATTCTCGTGCTTTTGACTGGAGCTTATTGGGTTCAAGCTGCTGCAGTGGAGAGACTGATAGAATTTACAAAGCTGTTGTTTTTATCAGAGTTTTATATCAGGGAATATGATAGTCAAAGAGAAAATTTCTTGCTTTAGGTAAGCATTCTACCTTCTTTTTCCGTCTTCACTTACCTTTCGGAAGCGAAGGATCATCCTTCTAGTCATAGAAAAAAGTGTTCCCACTTATTTCTTATATGAAATGTTTATATTCAAAATAAATTCTAGGGTAAACTTCAAAAAAGGGACATGTGGTTTGGGTCCTTTTCAAAACGGGTCTTGTATTGAATTTTAAGTGTCTCAAATTGCCCCTTGCCACGTTTGAGATTCATAATAATCAACACAAGACCTGTTTTGAAAATGATACAAACCACATGTCCCTTTTTTGAAATTTACCCTAAATTCTAATGCGAAGATTCTTGTGGTTTAGTCCAAGTATAGCATCAATTTGATTCTGTAAATGGTTAAAGACTAGAATTAACCATTTCTATGCAAACGGTTAAAGACTAGAATTAAAGTTGCGACTTTTCTTATTTGGACATGGATTTGTTTTCCAATTTCGTTTTTGATTGGTCCCTTCTAATTTTTGCCAGCTCCTCCATAGTCCAGAGTTGATGCTCCATCTCTGATTCATCGCCGTCTATTTTAACCTGCATATCAGGGAACAGAATAGATTAAAAAAATCTTCACTGTCAAAAAATTAATGAAAGAAGCTCACTGACGTGACACGTGTCAACGCAGATCGAACCTTAACTATATGAGAAGTTAATTAATTGTTTGTGACGGTTAACGGAAAGCATTTACGGCACGCCGTTCTGAAACCCTGACCATATGAACAGTGGCATTTCGCCTGAACAATCAACCCAGTTCACATATTCAAGCAATCAAATAATACCTTTTCAAAATTTACATTCCAAACTCATATTTCTCTCCCTCTGTATATTCTCTATTTCTATAATTTTCCTCTTTTGTATACAACTTTCTATGTTCATCATCATCAAGTGTTCAAATCAGCCTTCTATCATCTAAGTCCAATCTTGGGCGCCAGTGCAAGGTTCTTGTAGCACCGAGGGTCACGGCAACACCATCCTCGTTTCTGTGATGGAGAGCGACGGATCGTGCCGTAATTTTCATAAACCTCGACGGGGTAGCCAACCTGCGACCGATAGCTCCGATATTTTCCATAATCAACAGCATTGAAATCGAATATAGATTTAGTTGGAGAAAAATCGATTGATTGAGGAGGAGAGATTGTTTTGAGCGACTTCGGAGGGGAAAGAACGGCTCTAATCTTGGAACCAGGGCAACGCCTATCGTATTCTTCAACAATAACAGCCAATTCCTCATCCGATTTTACAGAAATCAAAGTATCCAAATCTCCGTTAGGTAATTGACATCTCAATTCAACCGAAAATCCACAAAATTCTCCGAGCTTAACCATCAACTCTGCAAAAAATCAATTATTCACATAAATTCCCCAAATTAACAATATTATACAGAAGTTGCAAAAGAGTCGGAAAAAAGAGAGAAAGAAACCTGTATAGGATATAGAACGATCGACGGAGAGAACTCTGGTAAGACCGCCGACGTAACGGAGCAATCCGTCATGTGATCGAGGAAGAATCTTGCCATTGTAACTACAAAGAAACTTGATTGTTAGAGCCGTTGAGTTCACCATTGTTGGGGTACGGGAAGGTTAGAGAGGGAATTCAAAATTGGGAGAAATTGGAGGCGTTGGTTTGTGATTCAAACCGCTAGGGAAGAGAAAGGGAGGGGAATTTATAGGGAAGGGGAGAAGACGCCAAAGATGGGACCCACGCGTAGTTGAGAAAGTCCTCAATATATGGTTACAAAAGGAAACAGAATGGAAGGGAGCGTTACAAAATTAAGAGATATTCGTATATTCGCTCAGTTCGTTTCAGAATTGGAAAGTGACGAAGGCGTGAATATAAATTAATTTTAATCATTAATTCGATTTTAATGTTTAAAATATAATTGTTGTTCCGTGTAAAGTTAAAATTAAAAATAAATCCTAATTATTGAAATTGAATAAATGATTAAATTTAACTGAAAATTTATAAATATACTCCTTGAAACCCACAAAAGACTCAAAAGAGGTACTTTTCCACTTGTTAACAGTAATATAATAAAATTTTCAAATGTTTAGTTATTTATTATAAAGTGGGGAAATATGTTTACTTTGTGACAAATTAATAAATACTGTGGAAAAGATAAATACAAAATTAAATCAATATTAAATCACTAGTATTATTCTAGTAACAAATACGGCACAATTTTATTTTATTTTAGATGTTTCATGACTATGTTTGATTAGTGTAAAAAAATTAAATTAAACACGTTATTTATACGTTGAATTCATTGAGAATATAATATGCATAATAGAGGAATTATAAAATTGTAACCAATCATATAAAATTGAGTAATTAAAAGTAGAATGGCAAATGGGTATTCACAATCGTGGTAAAATTAAGTAATTGATAAACTTTGCTAGATATATATTTTGCATAATAATAATTTTTCACAATCCTGATTGTGAAAAACATCTTGTTTATTATTTTTTATTCCAGTTCTTTACAATAATATATAATAATTTTTTCATATTCTTCAATTTCTAACAATGACATCATGATGATGGAAGTGACATGAATGGATTATTGTTGTATTCTCTAGGCGCAACAAATATCTGATCATGGATATGATATTTTGTATGGTTGTATTGTTTTCTTTGTTATCTATTTCCCTATCCATTGTTTTAATGGAACTCTGGAGGTATTCTTTGCTCTTGA
>CAOJBI010530380.1:0-10332 GCA_948277035.1 Euphorbia corollata
TCAAGCTAAGTTTTTAATGATTCTTTGTGTTTCAACGTTTTGAGCAAAAGAAATCACCTATGTGAGGGCGAAGTGGGGTCGCTTCAAAGGAGTCTAGTAGGGTCTAGTACTCTTAAGCTCTTGCAGAACCAGGAGATGTTCATGACTCAGGAACATAACCATAAGAACCAAAAAACCATGTTATGTTGGTGTTTGTGTGAGATATATCATCGTTTACACAAACGACAGATTAGTTCAAAGACTTCGAGTCTACTACTCAGCTAGTAAAGTAAATATATTTTCACAAGGGAAGGTTCAAGGGCGTTGCCTACCTATCCTATGCAGATATCAATAGTTGATTGTTATCACAACTTTCTTTTCTTTTCGCTTCGATTTCCATTCATGTGGGGGATTGTTGGAAAATATTGTACAAAAGTGATTTTTTGTACATTATTTTGTGTCAACTTTGAGACATAATATACAAGAGTTAAAGTTGTAATTTCTACATTGTTTTTACATAAATGTGTAGCTTGTTACTTGAGCTTTACAACGGTATATTATGTGCTCAAAACGGACAAGTAGTGAATGAAAAACCAAAGGCTCAAAGTGAGTCCATGGAATGCAAATTTAGTTTGCAAAATGAGTTGGAAATTAATTATCCCACATCACTTTCAAAGTTGTTATTGGAAGTGTTTATAAAGGGGGATGATTGGATGGCATATTAAATTTATATTCCATATTATGCTCCAACCTCTACACGCAGGGGGGTGCAAATCAATTCCACCGGGTAGGGGCGCACCCGCATGACGTGGCCGTCGCGAATGCCGTTCCGAAAACTATACCCACGGACCAGCCAACTTTTGCACCCGGATTTAATTTTCCAACTCAGTTAAAGCAGTTTCAAAACTGAACGGTTTTTCAGTTTAATTGCAGATTTAATTTCGAATTGATGATGCAATTAAAAAAAGGTTTCCAACAGTTTTCTATCATTCAAGGCTGTTACATTTATATATAACAGTAATCTTTTCTTTTCGAAAAATACATACACAGAGTATTGCGTCCTTCTGCTTCATCATCGCCCTCGTTCTTTGGCCTCCTGTGATAACAGTCAATCGTGGTTAGAGTTCGCTTTGAATCTGTTGTATCCTGGGAGACCGATCACCGGTGTGCCGGCGAAATCAGTCTTAAGGAAAATGACTACAGGCCTCGGATTGTTATTTCTCTGTTTTGGTATTTCTAATTTCTTTTACTGTTTGTACTTTTTCGATTTATTTTCAGTTTATATATTCCTTGTATATGTTTCGATTGTTTAAGCAAATGGACAACATAAATTACCTCACATCAATCGTTCATCCGATCAATGCAATTGATATTCATCGTAACATATTGGGCCAGCCTAGTCTGCCTCGTCCTAGCTACCTCTCTCTATGGTCATCGGGTTTAGGTTCACACATCTCTTTCTCTTCTATTTCTCTCTCTTCCTACCTCTCTCTGTGATCATCGGGTTTAGGTTCACACATCTCTTCCTCTTCTATTTCTCTTTTTTTATGACGCATGCGTTGTTATGACGTTGTTCTTTCTCTCATGTGTTGGTGTAATATTGTAAACTATGAGAGGGCTATCCTTATAAATTACAAAAAGAAATAACTCAATTAAAGCTTCTATTAGAGCATTTTTAGTAGTCAGTCTATTTATTTATGTTTCTAAACACATAAACATAAATAGACATTTAATTAAAAAAACACTCTACACTGGATTGTCCATTTATCTTCCCAAAATGATGTGGCATTTCAGATATTGAAAATAATCTATTTGATCTTCCACGTATAGACTATGAAATAGACTAATGACTTATCAAATTAATATTATTTTAATGGATATTGAAATATGTATTTTAATTAAATAGGTTGTTTAGTTTGTTAATTATGTTTTTTATTATTATCTAATTTTCTAAGATAATACAATTCTAAGTGAAATAGACAATTTAGTGTAAGGCATCTTTTAAAAATTAGTGTCTATTTTTTAAATCATTGGTATGTCAATTTTGTAATAGTCTATTTCATATATCACATCATATTGAATATACTAACTACTAGAGATGTTCTTATACTTTTATAGAATAACTGCTCTTGTTCCTAAAAACTAATTAAAAAATCATGAAAATGCAAGACCGAAAAACAGAAAATTATAAAAACGAGTGTAAAAAAAAAATAGATGTGTTTAAAAGATTCGCATATTTTAAACAAGCCGTTAATAGTGTGATTTGTGTTATGTGTGATAGTTATAGAAGCTCAACGGATATTATAAATGTCTAAATTTGTAACTCCTATAATATTTTTGCTAGTATCTTATTCAAAATCCTGCTTCATATCAAATAAACAATTCCATTTCCTAGACCTAAAAGGCCAAAACAGGAAATATTGCAGCTAAACCACTTTTTTCACACGAAATCAAAGTCTTTTTTTTTTTTTTAATTTACGCAACTGAGCTCCCACCACCAGTGGATTTTAACCTGCAACCACTAGGTAATTTAAGTTCAGTCCAAACGAACTTGATACCATTGAACAGAACCAACATCTCCATCAATTTCAAGCTCACAAACAGAAGCTACTAAGAACGAGACAGCTTCATCAATCGTCTCGTACCTCGCAAGATCGGGTGGCAACTCCGGTTTTCGCCAATTCTCCAGATATTCCTTCAACTTACCCTTCAATTCTTCTTCCGACACAAATTGTTCCTCTTCTCCAGGTTCTATTAGTACATAGGTTTCTGTCCTTTCATGCAGTAGCCTCGCCCGCCTCGCTGCGCATACCAATCTTCCCCTCTTCGCCTTATTAATCCCAGTTATCAAATTATTGCCAACATTAACTTATTAACAACAAAATTTGATTTTAGTTTTACCTTGAATAAGTGGCAGCCTTTGAGATTGGAAAAGTAAGAAACATTGTCTGCAATTGCTACTGAACTTGGCCGCGAAAATGGCTGCCACGTTTTGTCTCTCAGCATACTGTCACCTGCAAAAATTAAACTCTGATTTTCGTAAGCTTATAAGTATGATATAATTAAATAGATTAGAAAGAGGCAGAGCTTCTTACAATTGAATCCATGGCTTAGGAAGTTGATTTTCAAGGTTTTCGCCATTGGAACTTCACTTCCTGCACAAGTTCTCTGTTTTTCTTCCTATTTTACGGATAAATTTTATTAGGATGGGATATTTATTTTGGGCCTCTGTTTTTTCTTACAAAATCTTATCTTCTATGAAATTTAATATTAGCAGATTTTAAATTTCTACTTTTGTGAGGTTTTGATGATTAAATGAAATTGTATAGTGCCATGATATGTTCTTATTAATTTTTCAATTTCTAAAGTTTTTTATTCAAATAAGAGGATTTTATTGTATTACCGTATTAACACAACTGCATAAATTTAAAGGTCACAGGATAATTTGATCTAGTGCTCTAAGAAATCGTTGATTTGTTTTAGAAATAATTCAGTGATATCAATCGATCAAGCCTTAATTCCATATTAGTTGGGGTTAGGGATGGGCACGGATCTTGGACCCGGATTAGATTCGTAGATCCATATCCGTTTTTCAAGATATGGATCTTAACATTTCAAATCCGTTAGACATGGGTAGGATCTGGATCTAATAAAAAAAAATATGGACATGGTACGGGTTTGTTTTAGATCCGGATCTATATAATATATATACATATATACACACACATTTAAGAAAATGATAAATTAATCCTAATTAAATATGGCTACACATATATCACTTTAGCTAATTATGAGTAATTTACACAATTATAGCTAATCCTAATTAAGTATTTACTAATTAATAATTTTAATGAAAATTATATTTAAAAAGTATTTACTATTAGACACATTCTCTAACCTTAACCTATGTATACTCAGTTTCTCAATCTATTGTAAAATAAATTAATATCTTCGTTGTTGATATATTAATGTTATATATTCCCTGAATTTAATATTTAAAGATCTGTTTTTGACCCGAATCCTTGATATCCATTGGATATGAATATGAGGTCTAATTTTATAGATCCAATGGATCTGGATATATATATATATATATGAATCTGGGTATATATGGATCCGGTCCAGATTCGGTCCACGCCCATCCCTAGTTGGGGTCGGCTATATAGATCTTTCGACGCCATAAAACTATATCAAATGTCATTTGCTCATTAATATTTAACAAGCGCATATCTTTCGAAATAGTTTCCATCAATGTAATCTCAGTTTCCTCTACGGTTACTTTCTATTTTTAAATTATCACATTTCCTAACTAGAGCGTCTGTCGGTTTTCATAACACATGCCTATACCACGCTAATCATCTTTCTCTCAATTTATCTTCAATATGTGCTACTCCAGTCTTTTGTTGGATGCATACGTTCCTAATTCGATCCATTCTTGCATGTCCACTCATCCATCTAAGCATCCTCATTTCAATTACACTCATCATTTGAATATGTTGATTTTTAGTCGCCTAACATTCGCTCCCATACGTCATGGCTGGTGTGAGCATGGGATTTCGGTCCTACTTGCGAGTTCGATGATGAAGCTGTAATTTTTATTCCCCATGTTAGCTTTTCATTCTTACAGGGCTCTAATGTCGTCTGGATGAAGCTCTCTGTGTTTGTTTTGGACTGGAACCGGACTTAAACCCAAAAACGAAGCGATTCCGATTATGACTATGTGATGTCGTTAACAATGTGGCAGCCACATCGTTAATGACATCGTCATGTCGTTAACGACATGGCTCATGTCGTTAACGACATGGCTCATGTCGTTAACGACAAGACAGTTGGCAGGGTCAATTCTGCCAACCTTTTTCGATTTTTGAGGCAAAAAGCCTTTTCCCCCATCCATTTCCGTCTTCCACTAACTGAGGCACACCCTCAACATCACCTAGTACTGAAGATACCATCTTTTAGGGCATGGTCTTCCACAAAGTGAAAAAGAAGTATGGAAAAAAGGGAAAAAGTGAAAAGCAAGATTTGAATTTTGGATTGAAGGGATCTCTATAAAAGAGATTGAGTTACAACAAGTAGAAAGGGGGGCAATTTCGTTTTGTAAACCCAGCAAAGAGATTCAAGTTTCAAGTATCAACTTAAGTGTTCTTGAGTTCATAAGCTCATTTTGCAAAAAATCATCATACCAAACACCTCCAAACCATAAGAATCGGACTTAGATAGATTAAGTTTATAAAATGGGTATGAACTTGGGACATCTTGGGGCTGATTCTTGATCTAAGTAAGCTTGAGGTTTAGTTTTATACTCCATAAGCAAACTTGAGGTTTAAAAGAGTTTTGAGTTTTGAGTTTCATCTAAATTCTAGCTTTCAATCCTACACTTCCAACAAGTTTTAACAACTTAGAACTTGTTGTAGGTGTCTTCCAAAAGTGTCATCATTCTTCAAAGGTCCTTTCTCATCTTTTGCCGCTTTTAACCAAAGTTAGTTTTAAAAGCTCAAATCTGGAAATCCTTCATTCTGGACTTCCAAGAACATTTCTTTAGGTCATTACACCTACCCTAAACATATACCTTCGGTTTAGAGCCCATTTAGGTTCCAATCTAAGGTTTTCAAATCATTAATGTCAACAAAAGAACAAAGAGAGCTCCCGGAGGACATTGAGGGTCTAGAAGATGTGGATTCACGACTTCGGTGTATGCCTCTGAGTTCCTAGAGTTTTGTTCTATGTATTTGGGCATCATGCATCTGTCATGTCATTAACGACATGTCGTTAATGAAAGGGCACATACAGTAGCCCCGAAATTGCTTTTTCGCTTCGTTTTGTGTCCAATCGATCGAGAGGTGACTATTCAAACTTCAAATATGAGTTTTTAAGTGATATAGAACTTAGTATTAAGCACTTTCAGGACTTGAAATACATTCGGGAAACGATTTGGGTGGTTAAAGTCGGTTTCCTTTTCACTGGGGTTTTGTTTTATCGACTTTAACGACTTTCTTCCCGATTGGGTTATGATGGCAGCCCTAGTACTCTATATTCAGACCTAGATTTAATTGCTTTCCATATATATTATGAAGTTGTTAATAGGAACCCTCACGAAGGAAACCTGATTCCCGGATAATTGACCAAACGAAACTCGCATGTGGCATTTTTCACTAAATAAAAAATGACAAACATACTTGTAATTAAAAGTGAATCGTTTTCATAAAGAAATAAGCCGAAAATATATTTTCATCGATTTTAAATGGACTACACGGGTCTTGCAAAATATTTGCACTCGAGCATATATGGTGCAATCACACGTGTTTGTGTTGTGAAATATAAGTTGTGCTAACCTTTGTGGATGCAGGTAGACTATGTTAGATGTATGTTAGGTTTACTTTCCTTCGGGTATAGCATTTAATTAAAAATCAATGTAATATTTATTAGAATTCTTGTATTCTAGGTGATTGTATTCATTAGATATCGATGTATTTAAGCGATTGTATCCCCTAATCCAAATATGTAACTAATCCCCCATATATTAGGCGCATTTACTTTCCTACGTGTTTAGTTTCCCGCATTTATTTACCGATTTCCGCATGCTCGTTAAACAAACATATAAGCCGAAAACACTTAGAATCTTGAAATGTTATAAAGATGGTTTTCAAACTGATGTAATTTAACTCAAATGATAAACGAAATAGATAACTCATCCCGGTCCGAATCTCTGTACTATGGTATTGTCTCGAAGACCCCATGATCTAGGCTGTACCAAAAATATTCCCGGAAGAGCTGATCCGGGTGGCGACTTCATATCATAGGATAGAGATTTAGGTCTCGTATCTACTAAACTTGTTTCACGAACTTGTTTACCTTTACAAACAACACTTATTTTCGATACAAATGTTTTCGAAAACCCCACACCCCTTCTCACGGGGCTGGCGCCTCGCGACGACCGTGCGGGTCACGACGTCGTCTGCTCACAGCTAGCCTAACAACAGTTTTATAGAATTTTCCTTTCACTCTCAAAGGTATCTTCATATCACACTGGATTCTTGTAGCCTTCTCCACTTCAACCATCTTACATTTATGATATGTGTTACATCCTCATCAATCATTCCATCCTTTTGAAAAACAAAGCATGGATACTTAAAGCGTTTACACTTTGGCACAATCGTATCCCCTGGATTTACTTCTCCATCGGTCTCCTTGCCTATGCTGAACTTATTATGCATGTACTTTGTTTTACTTCGACTTAACTTAAAACCTTTACTTTCTAACGCATTTCTCCATACTTCTAGTTTCTTATTGTATCCTTTCCTTGTTTCATCAATCAAAATAATAGCATCTACAAACAACATACATCATGAGATATCCTCTTGTATCTTAATGGTTAATTCATCCATAACTAAGGCAAATAGAAAAGGGCTTAAAGCAGAGCCTTGATGTAATCCCACCGTTATGGGGAACTCCTTCGTTGCTCCTCTTTTGGTTTGCACACTTGTTATTGCCCCTTCATAAATATCCTTTATCAAGTTAATATACTTGATATAGATTCCTTTACGTGTCAGTGCCTACCGAAGTACTTTTCTCGGTACTCTATCATATGCTTTCTCCAAGTCTATGAACACCATATGAAGGTCCTTTTTTTCCTTATATGCTTCCACCAAATTTCTTAAAAGAAATATAGCTTCGGTCGTTGATTTACCAGGCATGAAACTAAATTGGTTTTCCGAAACCTTAGTGATCTTTCTAAGACGGTGTTCAATAACTCTCTCCCAAAGTTTCATCGTATGACTCATCGATTTAATACCTCGATAGTTACTGCAGTCTTGTATATCTCCTTTGTTCTTAAATATAAGTATTAGTGTACTTCTTCTCCACTCATCTAACATTCCTCTCTCCCTATAGATAGAGTTGAATAGTTTGGTTAGCCAAACTATTCCCACGATTCCTAGGCATATCTATGCCTCAATAGGGATATTATCTGGTCCACATGCTTTCCCCACTTTCATCTTCTTTAATGCTTCCTTAACTTCATCATGCATAATTCTTCATGTGTAATTAAGGTTTTTATCTACCCCACTTACTTCCAACCCTATAGTGTCATCTTCTTTCCGTCATTGAATAAGTGATCAAAGTAATTTCTCCACATCTCTTTAATTTCTATATCACTTGTCAAGACTTTATGAGTTTCATCCTTAATGCACTTAACTCCATTCAAGTCTTTTGTCTTTTTATCTCTTAGTCGGGCTAGCTTGTAAATATCTCTCTCTCCTTCTCATGTTCCTAACTTTTGATACAAACCTTCTAAATATTTTCTTCTTGCCTCACTAACAGCTTTTTTTGCCTCTTTCTTTGCCATCTCGTATTTCTTAAAAGCCTCTCCATTAGATGCTTTTAGTAACATCTTATACCAATATCTCTTCTCCTTTATAACCTTCTGAAACTCCTCATTCCACCACTACACTTCCTGGGGGAAAGGTCCTTAACCTTTGGAGATCCCTAACACTTCACTAGCTACCTTCTTATTCGCTCCTCTACATCTTTCTATGCTAAGTCTACGTCTACACTCCTATCACTAGATCCCCCTTCCAAAATCTTTTTCTTAAATTCTAACATCTTGTTGCCTTTGAGAGCCCACCATCTAATCCTAAGTTCCTACATTCCTGAGATTCTTTTTCTTTTTTTGAGTGAAAGGATTTTTTTTATTTTTAGTTAACTCACCAATTATTAATAGATGTACCAATTATATCAAACCCAATTGGTATCAAATACTTATTGAAACTAAATATATTTGGGTTAATTTTATTCATCATACATCAACTATATTCATTTTCTCACTTTTATACATGAATTTTATTTTTTTCCCATTATCATATGTAAACTTATAGTTGACCTTTTATTGTGATACATATAACCTATTTTTGAAAGTTATATATGGTCCACTCCAGAAAATAAAACAATATAATTAAATAACATTTTCTTTTTCTTTCTTTTACTTTAACGTATTCCCTTTCTCTTTTTTTTTTTTCATTTTACTGCTACCACACTCTTCTCTATTTTAATGTCTCTTAGTTTTAACCTCCATTTATGTTTCTCCTTTTTTGCAAAGTGATATTGCCATGGTTGCAAATTTATACTATAGTGAAAATTTGAAATCAACTTTCACTTAAATCGAATATGATTAGTATAACTTAGAAAAGGTACAAATACATTATTTATAAATCTAATATGATTTTTATTAAATATCTGATTATAAAATGGAATCTATATAAAATCATAAATGAATTATCGTACGTATTTCGTATATGAAATTATTTTGTATGCAACAAAGTAATTTGCTACATTAATATCATTTAAAGAATGGTTTTTTGAGTTCTATCTAAATATATTATTGTTATACTAACAAGGTGTAACTCAGTTGGTAACGCAGACTAAGCAAATTGGAAGAGAATTGAGTTCGAATCCCACTAAATACATTTGTTGGGAGGGATGAAGAATCTTAACTATGACTAAGCCCCAACAAGAATATTTCGATGAGTTACTTATAAATATTACAAAAAAGAAATATTAATGTTATCTTTTTAATAAAAAAATATTACGACATTATTATCTATCAAAAAAAAAATATTATGATATTATTATATGAAGAAAGATTTAGATTGTACGTATATCATTTTAATAGTTTTATTTTGATAAAAAATATTTAAGAACTATTCTCCAAGTTACTTTAACGTACGATGACATCATTTTTTCAGGAAAAAAAAATTCAATCAATAATTTTACTTTATTTTTTGACAAAAATTATGTTTAAATAAAAGAATTAGTATTAGTTACATTCATGATGTATTGAATTTATTTTATTTAATAAAAAAATAAATGTAAAAAACGAGATATAAAAGAAATATTTTAATTATGCATACATACACTCATATATACATACATACGTATATACATAGTGGATTTACATAACTTACACTACTAGATTATACGTTCCATAATGAAATGTCACATGTAAATTTGTGTACGATAATGAAAAAAATAAAATTCGTATATAAAACTGAGAAAATGAATATACGTGATAGTGAAATCAACCCAATATATTCTAACAACTGAGTTTTATTCGTGAAAAAGATAGGCAAAATGCATATTTTGCCCCCCGAACTTGGACACAAAAGGCAAGTGTCCCCCTAAACTTTGCTGTCAACCCCTTAGCCCCATCAACTTGGCAAAATAATATCAACTAACCCCCTGAAGCACACACAACAAGTCGACATGAAGCAATTGTGGCACACGCGTAATGACGTGTACAAACAGGACATAAAATGCCTGCCACGTGTGTAAAACTGGTTAAAAAAAATAAAAATTAAC
>CAOJBI010530730.1:0-12224 GCA_948277035.1 Euphorbia corollata
CTATGCTCCCGTTCTTCCTCTCAGTAAGTGTTTTCGAAGCTAAAGGAAGTGTCACTGTGCCTTGGCAGTTGGCATCTGCTGTAAAATAGTCACTAGATGTTAAGGTTGGTTCAGGATTATTGTGAATTGCTGAAAAAAAATTATTTATTCATGAGCTAGGGTTGGATTTTCTTTTCTTCTTTATGTGTTTTGGTTGTTTATTTTCTTTTTGTTTGTATTTATTTAGATATTGAGAAGATGTTTCCCTCAAGGGAATGATAATTCATTGCTGTTGTTGCATCTGATGGTAAGTGCTGCAACTCTCCAGCGCGTTGTTATCATGCTATTGATGAAAGGTTCTTCCTCAAGATTAATCACTAGTGTTTCACAATTTTTTTTTATATGTTTGGTGTCTGATCTTCGTATTGGTAGAAAAGGTTTGCAGCATCCCTTTCTTTATTTAAGTGATTTGAATAAATGGTTTTTGGGATTGGATGGCACTCATTGACCTTGATCATACCAGTTTCTAGAATTGGATAACAGTTATATTTTACCTTAAGAGTACCGAATCATTTGCTTAAGACAAAGTATCAGTTTGATTGAACATTTCTAATCAGATCTGCAGCAACAGTATTGTAGTCTTTTTTTAGTTTTATTAAAATTGGAGACTTTTTATTTTTGTTAGAAAAAACATTTTTGCTAGTTTGCACTATATTTGTTGGTATTCCTGAGAGTTCTTAGGAAGCTAGTTGAATTTTATTTGATACTACTATTAGGCATTCTAGTATTTAGTTCGAACACATTGTCTAGTAGTCTTGGTTACTAAATGTCTGGTTACTAAATGCATTTCACTTGCTGCATTTTTGCAGGTTTGACTGGATTGACCCATCTTGATCTATTTGGGGCCCGCATTACAGATTCTGGAACAAACTGTTTGCGAAGTATGATGCAGTGTATTTGTTTATATTCCTGAGTGTTTCTGCTGGATAGTGAAAGCTTGTTTATTTAGCATGCATTAGTTGCCATCTTTACTGTTGGTGTTTTGATGCACGTGACAAATTCTATTAAGGCAAAAGTTCTATAGGTTTGTGGTCTGGTAAAAGAGTAATTCATAAACTTATGTTCGTTTCAGATCAATCCAAATTTTGGCAAAGAGGCCTTTTGCATCAGTGTTTTATTTTCTTAACGCCTCAGCTGACAAGCTTATGCAACAAATTGTTCATGTCCGTAATATTTCCATCATTTGTGTGGCTGATAGTTGTTCTGATCTGATAACATTTGTCAAGAAAACTTCCTAAATTTCAGTGTTAAGTTTTGATAAAAGTAAAATTCATAATAAGCCACAATTGTGTTTATTATTGTGTCTTGCGTCAATACTTTATTTGTGACATTGCTAGTAATGTTGTTTACTTTCTAAAGAGCATTTTAGTTGTACCAGTGCATACTTTAATAGACGAAACACATGCCTTCTTGTTCACTTATTTATTGTGAATCAACTGTCGTGTAGATTTCAAGAATCTACAGTCTTTGGAAATATGTGGTGGAGGATTGACCGATGCTGGTGTAAAGAATATTAAAGATCTGTCATCCCTGTCGCTACTAAATTTGTCGCAGAACTGCAACCTGACGGACAAATCATTGGAAATGATATCTGGTAAATATCTCTATGCTTTGAAGTTCAAGTTTTCTTCTTCATGAACCAGAACACGAGATATATGGTTTAGAATAGTATAAGCTTGTGTTATCTAGTACATCTCACTTGAGTACACTTATGCAGGTGGCTTGACGGGACTGGTTTCGCTGAACATGTCAAATTCCCGCATAACCAGTGCAGGCTTGCAGCATCTGAAATCGCTTAAATATTTAAAATCCTTGACCTTGGAATCATGCAAGGTAACAGCTAATGACATCAGGAAGCTGCAGTCGACTTCCCTTCCTCAACTTGTGAGCTTTCGGCCTGAGTAGTCGACAAGGTGAAATATATGTAAAACCTCTGTAAATATAGCCGCCTCCACTGGCATGAAAGATCTGCATGCTGTTTATAAATTGAACAATAGTATTTAAGCAAGCGAACCGATGCAATGTACATATTGGAAGGTGCGAGTGTTGATTGTGATGCAAAAGGCTGGGTTCGGGAATTTGCATGGTATGTGAAGCTTTCTTTCCTGTTGAAAGAAACTGTGGATTAAAGCTTCCTAAGCAAGTGTCTGGGAATTGGCAAATTATGGTATATGATGGAACAAAGAAACATATTTATATTCATGTTAAGTGTTCATTTCCTATATCATGGCATGTTAATCTGTCAATTTCATTTATTTCAAGTTTTTTCGAATTTTTATTTTCCATTTAAATCTGTTGATGAGGATATTAGGATCTTCGCAAGAAAAAACATGTGGCTGTAAATCTGAAAACTGGAAAATCAATATTTGACATGCAAAATCAGAGGTGCTCTTTTAAACTGGAGCGTGGAAGAAAAGGTTTGGAGGTTATAGTGATTACACCGTGTTCACACTAAATAAGTTGAACGAACTGCATTTATGAAAGGGTAACAGAATTTTATTTCAGTCTAATAACACATTTTAATGTGCCAAATAAATATTATTCGGGTTTAGCTTCGAGTCCTGTCAATCCGGCGAATAACAGAAGATGTCTATCTCGGTGAGTGGGTGTTCTCCAACAGTTAAAGGCGGTTGCAAGTTGTTCTTTTTTAAAATTTGAACTGTGGATAGTCTCATCTGAGGCCCAGCGGAAATTTATTCTCATGTTTAGGTCTTATATATTAAGGAGTTCTGTTTATACCAAAGATAAAGATTTTAGAGGAATGACAGACTTACTTTTTTCTGATAATATTTACAAATATTTCTTCGAGATATTCTTATTTAGAGCATGGTTACAGTAAAGGTCCATCACCCATTCAAATAAATGTATTTAGTAGGATTCAAACTCTCTTTTTCTTCGACTTACCCAGCCTACGTTACCAACTGAGCTATACCTTGTAAGTAGGCACGACTAGGAGTGTTAACAAGTCGAACCGAGACCGAACAGTCTTAAGCTCGGCTCGGCTCGTGAATAGAATGGTCGGGCTCAGCTCGAAGCTCGTCATGCGAGCTCGCAAGCCTAAACAAGCCTACCATATATGACCTATTGCAATGAAAAATAATAATGTTGCTCCTAACTGTTTCGACTTCAATGATTAAAACTAATTTATAGCAACGCTGCTTAAAAAAAGATTGCATTCCGAACCTTATATTTGGCTACCCATTTTAAAAAAGAGTATCAGAAAATACATTTTCAAAAAATGATTCAATTTATTCCTGTTTATATTTAAAAATATAAATAATTTTTAAAATTAAAACTAACATGATAATATCTATAATCATTATCATTCAATTTCCTTCTATCGTTATATCCTATGTATTTTATATGAATCATCACTCACGCAAAGAAGTAGAATGTGATATTAAAATTATCAATCTACAATAGTTATTGTACATGAATAATTATTACTCATCAACCATATATAATTTGTTTTTCATTAATTTTTTAAGTAGAAAAATTATACGAACATGTTTGTGAGCTTTCGAACCGAACCTTAGAATGCTTGGTTTGGCTTGTTAATATGCCGAGCCGATCTCGAACTCCAATCGAGCTCTATCAACTCGAACTCTGACCGAGCTTTGACCGATCGAATCTCGAACTGTTTGCGAGCCACTAGACTTGTTAATACCCCTAGGCACGACTTATTGCTTAGAGTTTATTGGGAAGTTACTTTCTGCTACTAATGTGCAAACATCATACAACTCCATCCAATAATACATACTACCTTCGTTATTGTAACACAATTTCTGATCTCTATTGGGTCTCTCAGTAGGATTCGAACCCAGATGAAAGTCTGATGATCCATCAGAGAAAAAAGAACAAATGGATCTTGTAGGATTCCCAAGAAATTCTTCGATTTTTCCGGAAGCAGATGATCATTCATCTCCTTCTCACCTTCCCTGAATAGCTGGAACATTGAGGAATATCCAGAAAGACATTTAGGAAATTGGTATTCTGATTCTATCTCTGTTCGTTCCATTTGAAGAAATGAATGATCCAAAAGAATCAATCTTTCTTTTAGTTGTTGAATCTTTCTTTGATTGATCAATGTGTGATATTCCGAATCCTCGTTACTAATGAAATCGAAATGATCTCTGGATTGATCAGAAGATCCCTTCAATTGACTAGAATCCCTTCCTTGAAAGAAACTAGATCTTGTGGAATCATATTGAATATTTGACGATTATTCCGTGCCTTGCTAAAAAACCGACCCTTGTTTACCAACCACACATTCTTTAACCAAACCCAAATCTCTCTCGATACGTTCCTCAAAAAATCCGATTCGTGCGGATCATTCCCCCAACCAACGAATAGATCTTAGCGGAATTGCCACGTATGTTTTCAGGGTAAGAAGGGGTAGAGAAAATGCCTCGAGCCAATGTTCGAGTACCAGGCGCTACGGCGCTGAAGTAACCTGAAATTGAGCACAATTTTGCAAAGAAATAGCCCACTTCTCAAGAAGAGATGGGAAATATGTTCAATATCTTTTGATTGAGATGTTGACCCATCTCCTTGTTGTTTGAAGAAACTCCGTAAACAAATTTAGTAAAACCATAAAATTCTAATTACTAAATCAATATATTGGAACTTAAAAAAAAAAAAAGACCATAGCATTAGACTTTCAGATATATTTCTGATAGGAGTTGGAACATCTTCCATGACTAGATAGCTTTAGGACCAGAAAACAACTATATTGGTTTAATTTGGTTAGGGTTGATTGTCCAGTTGTGTTTGTGTTACTACTCTTCGAATCACACTTATCATTTTCTAACACAAATTATCGCACCATCCTTCCATCGATAAATTTCGTTATAACCGAAATGCAAAGATGGGGCGAACACAAAGGGTTAAAAAAGAGGTCTTCCAAAAATTATATGAGAAATGAAAAGATTATATGAAGCTTAAATGCTTGAGTCGCCAAAGGTTTGTGTCAAGATAATTAACTATTGAACAATTTTCCGTGGAAAGAACATAAACACAGACAGTAGATAAACAAAAAATCTTGAAGAAATTTTCTCACTAGATGGAAAAACATATCACTCATTTCTTCAGCAATTACCTTGCACGGTATCTGACAAAACAGGCTAAATCTACATCTTTTGCAACTTGTCCCTGGATTAAATTACATATGGTGAACGTGAAACTGCAAAACGAAAATAAAATCAAGATGATTTGACTAGGAAATAAGGAGTTTAAACCATTCAAGACAGATATAAATGGAAACTTAAAATTTACTCAACCAAAATGGTTTCTCCTGAGCAAAAAGAACTTATGCGGGACATACCTAACTTAGTAATGGGCCAGCAAGGTAAGCATGTAAGAGAACTTGTTCTCTGGCAGTGGTTAAATCATCTCTGAGCTTGATCTGAACCTGAAGGTCCAGCAGGAGTGGCTGAAACACTGCTTGCTGACCCATTCTCAGCAGGTGGAGGCACTCCCCATTTTCCTTCGGATTCGAGCGGTTCAAACACATGAACCCCACCATCAGATAGTCCCAACGCAAACTGATTTGGTTCTTGTGGATGAGCAGCAATTACAAGTGGATGGACATTAGAATTGCTGTAACATAAACAAACAAGCACATGTCAAACATTATGAAGGCCGAAACTCAAATAGTCGAGGAAAGTTGTAGAACGTTACCTGATATTAGCAGGAAGATAAGAGGAAGGATTGATGCGACATCTTAGTCTCAGATGCAGAGCACTGAACACACATACTGTTGCATCTAAGAAGCTGGCATACACCAGTTGACTATCACACGAAAATGTTGCATGTGAGATAGGCGCTGAGGATTCACGAGTGACCCACTAAACAAAAAGTTACAGAAGAAGAATTCAGAGAAGAAAATCATCATGCTGCTACAACAAGGAAGACAAAGGGAAAAAAAAAGGTACCTGCTTTACACACTCAAGTTTTGTTGCTTCATATATGGCAAGCTGAGTCTCGTGCACAACCAAAAACTGTATCTGGTCTTGATGAAATTGCACACGTGTATCTGAATGTCCTGTTGTTGTCCTCCCAGGTGGCACCTGCAAAAATCGTGTTTTCTGCTTTTCCCACCCGTCTGAATTCCACACACAAAGCTGTAGAAAGAATTGAAAAATGATGTCAAATAGGCCTAACATTTTAAAAAGGAGATAAAAAAAATATGTTACATCTTATGAAAGTGCCTATGTATTGGATACCTGAGCATCGGCTCCAGATGAAACTAGCACGTTTAATACATGTGAGAACGCAAGACCAGTTATTCGTTTAGAGTGACCTTTAAGCTTGCTTTTGACCTGCATCAATGAAAATTTATAGAAAAATAAAGTAGCAAGTTTAACAATGGGAGTTGCCTATTTTTGACTAGGTTATACCTCATCCACGCGAACATTATATATCTGAATAGTGGAATCATCCATGCCAATGGCAATGATATTATTGTCTTGAGGATGAAAAGCAAGAAATGTTGCAGCAGGTGGCGGCGGCATGAAGGTAGTCATAGTCTGCACTTACTCAAAAAAAGATTTGAGAACTCAACCCAAAAACTGTACTGCAAAACTCAAAAAGAAAAATTTACCTTAAATGTCATCATGTTGAAAAGCGAAATCTTTCCTCCAGATGCCGACATAACATAGGAATCATTCTTAGACAAAGCAAAGCAAGGCACGGCCTCCTCAAGGTTGGTGTCAGTAATGTCGTTTGTCATTAGAATGCCACTAGATGGTTGCCATAATTGAGGTGGTACATTTGCAGTTGCCTACATGGTGACATAACAAGTTTAAAACACAAAGGACCTCCTTTAAAATTTTGGTTGATGAAATTCTTTTCAGATCAAGTACCTTAGCATTTGAATTCCGTTCACTACGTTGCCACTTCCACAGAAGATGAATAGCATTCGATGCCAATGCCAAAATAGCATTGCCTGAATTTGTATAAATTAACCTTGATATCTGCATTATTCAAGAAGCAAGTTAATGAAGTTATTTCATATGGATGAAAAAAGGAACATACTAACTTTAACTCCCATTTAGCAATTCAAATAGGAAAACCATTATCAACTGCTGATCCCAACTTGTTAACGGTAAACAATGCGGATATTTAACCACATATTCTTTTACATGAGGACAATTATTAGAACAAACCATCACACCAAGGCCATAAGTTGTTAGAAGACAACAAAATCAATCATGTCTTGCATGCAGAATTCATTTCTTGAACAGTAAGACAAAAAAAATTCCACAGCGTCAGATCTTCACAAATCATAGCATGGTACAGCTTTTCAAGTCAGAAAAGGCTGCAAAACGTAATATGTTATTAACTTCATGTATTAATAACAAATTTCATCTTGTATCAAGCAATCTGCACCCTTGTATATGCATATTGAATTCGACTTATCGAAAACATTTACCAAAAGTACTTGAAATTCCAAATAGCTTCCATTGCCACCAAAAAAGAACCAACTTTTTATTACCAATGAGAAACTTATATAGTAATATGAAGTAGGAAATATGCCCACTAGACTAGATCCATAATATATTAAGTTTAGCAAGACCTGCACAAGTAAAATTCAGATTAAATCCCTTTGAGCAATTCATACCTTGTTTACTCTCATATTTTCAGGAAGCCTTAAGGACCGACATTGAGATGGATCATTGATTTCGGTGAGCTTCCATATCTTTGATTTGTCATTGGATTCTTCAGTTATTCTAGGTTTCACATCTACCAAATTTCGAGCTTCTCCATTCTACAAAAATCAATTTTATTGAACAAATAAGACCACAATTTCAAACAAAACAAAAAAGAAACTTATAAGCGTAATATGCATGGTATTCCCTGCATTGTAACAATACTCCCGGTTAAAACTAATTCAGGATTAACTTCTATCCAAGATAGAGTGTAAATTTTAAAATCCCAATATTAAGCAAAAAAGGAAGATCAAGAGCATCCAACATACCATCCCGGGAATAGAGACAACAGATGTATTTCTGTCTGTTAGACCAGCACTATTTGCAGCAGCTGCTGCTGCAGTTGGGTTGATTATTGGCTGCATCAAGACAAACATGCTTCACACCATTAATAAAAGGTCAACATTGTATAACTTTGGGCATTTAAAAGTGTGCTAAATGATCCTTTTTAAACAAAGACACTAAGGATATTCTACCTTTGTTACAGCTTCACTTGTTCTTGTGGCATCATAAGAGTGATTCTCTAACGTACGCAACAGCCTAATACCATCTGAATTTGACAATATCTTAATGCCATTCTCATTGGCAGAAACTGCCAAGAGAGTACCATCTTTATTAAAGCGGATACGTGGGCTGGCCTAAGGAACAATAACGCTGAAATTGAGCAAGTATTATGATCAATATTATCTTAACAAATGATATTGCAAACAACTTACTGGAAGGCCTCCATCTGCATCAATTGATGTCAAAAGTTGAACATTATCCATATCCCAGAACTTAATAGAAAAATCATCACCAGCAGCCAAAAACCGGTTCTTGGTTGTATCAAATTGTACAACACCCAATGAACGTTTTCTGAAACCTTGATAGCTCCTTTTCACATTGCCTTCGCTTTCGTTCCACTCAACAATATGAGATTCCCCATCTTTACTTGTCCCACATGAAAAGAGCCTAAAAGTTTCAATCCAGTTATCAAATAGTCAAGTAACAAGAATATTAAAGGTTTACCCAGCAAAAATAAACATCAAGAAATGAACATTACAGATTAAGTTGCATAAACTGACCTTGTACCATCAGCACTGTAAGCCATGGTCGTGCACCAACGTCCAGGAGCATCATAATCAACTCGAGATCCCAAATTGTCATACAGCCATGCCTTTATCTTCCCATCCAATGCTGTTGAAAAGATAAACTGGCGAAAGAAAAAAAGTACTTCAAGGACAACAGAAGATTGAAAAAAAAAAAAATCAGATGTAGGAAAGAAACAAAAGTAATATAAGGCAAATTTAAGTAATTAAAAAGCTCTGGAACATGCATGTGAAAATGCCTGCACAAAATGACAAGCTACCTGAATATTTTCCTTATAATGAGGGCAGACAGAATAAACAGGAGCCTCATGACCTTCAAAAGTATACTGCTTTGCACCAGTAGCAGCATCCCATACCTAAAATAACAAGAACAAAATAAGCAACCGTAATTCTGAAAAGAATACACATGTGAGACAGCACAGCACAGCACAACACACCTTGATGGTCTTGTCATCACCGCAGGTTATCACACAAAGTTGTTTATTAGGGGTGGAGAACGCAAGATCATTTACCCCACCAACATGAGCATCAATCTACATCAGAAACTTTACAGTCATTTATACTGAAAAGTGAAAATCATAATGAGCTTCAAATGCTAAGTTCACTACTGATATATGCCAAAATACCTCCAAGTGCTGCCTCACTTCATCACCTCTATGGTAAGAATATATTTGTGCAATGTGCCTCGAGTATGCAACCCCTGTTATATTTGATAAAACACATCAACAATGTATCTAATCGTCACTGAATTTCCATTGTGCAACAATGGATAATAAAAGCTATTAACTTACCAAATAGGGAACCATCAGGACTCCAAATCACACGGTTCACAGATACACCAGGATCCTTCACTAGCGCAGCCTGAATTTCCATAAAATGACAACTCAGGTTTCAAAAACACTTGAGAAATGACCATTAGGGCAAAACACATCATAAGGAACAGAATGGTTAAACCTGCAGAGGCATCGAACATGTGCTAAGGTCCCAAACTTTAAAGTTTTTCAACACAAGTCGCTCCCTTGAACCGACTTCCCATATCGCAACATCTCCCACATTTGTACCAACTGCAACACTCCAGAGATACATCGTAGTAAATTATTAATTCAAAGTCTTAAGTGTAAGGGATGCCACTATGCAATTGCTAAATGCTACAGAGAATATCAACCAAAAGAAGATCAAAGACAAAGCAGACCTAGAAGAATCGTCTGTTCAATAGGGTGGAAATCCATGCTCATAGGAGATGATCCTTGATTCAAAGTCCGTGTAACAGTCTTAGGTAGATCATCTGGTGCATTAAAACTCTGACTATGACCATGTCCAGGAAACGGCACTGCCAACACATTAACTGGCAAATTCACCTGCATAAATGAGGAAAAGTATAGATAATAGTCATAATACATAAAAATTCAACAAAAATAAAAACAGATGCAAATGGGGTCATTTCATGAATATAATCACAAATGAATGAATTCATTTCTAGATAAAAAAAAAAGCCCAATGAAACAAATCCTTCGTCACCTCATCAGAAATTCCCATAGGTCTTGTTCTTTTTGCAACATGATCAGAATCTCCAGAGGGATAGTCAACAGCGGGGTTAGTTGGAGGAGTCCTTGGATGCTTTAGGGCAGCTATGCATGGGAGGAAAACAATGTATATAAAACAAAGCATTACTCAAACAATCCAGCATTGAGCCAAGTGTTATAGACATCTATATCAAACTAAATAATACCTTGGATTGATGGACCACCTAGCCCAATGGGTCCTCCAGAAACAGCTGGATGAGTTACAGTAGACGGATTAGACATCCAACCTGCTAGGGGTGCTGGAACGGGTGCTGGCGTAGGTTGAAATGGCTGAATAAAGAAACCAAGCACATGAAATTCAACGTTTAATACATCATTCTTAAACAGAGTAAGACATATAACCAACCCCGTGTGCACCCAACGAAGGAAATCCTCCCGCTTTTGGGATGGATCCAAGCAGCGGGTTACTTGCTGGTGATGGAGCCCGAGCACCGTTTGGCTGCCCACATGAATGGTCCACAAAGAGGGTTTTAATATCTGGATTTGGCCTCGGATTTTTACAAAGTTGGTGCTGCCAATTCAGGCTGAAAATCATCAAACAAACAAGAAGTTACTGTTTTGGCACAATGCACAAGTAAAACCGGTTACCAACACTTAAACCTTAATGCTAATGAGCATCCACAATATACCAAAAGAATCTAAATACAACCCATTCCAAGTATTTTGCTGCATGTCCCAAAAATTATATGCATGATGGATTTCATGATGATGATATGAAATTCAAAATGGTTAAATTCACAACATGAAAGAAAAAAGCGCTGGGGCTACTACATATCCATGAAAGTAAGGCATAAAATTTGTGAAGGAAAATAGCCAATTATTTAACAGTCTAGTGAAACAGATCAATTGATCGGCAATCCTAGATAAGATACCTTTGATTAATGAGTGTCCGTAACCTTGAATTTTTGAGATTAGGGAACTGCAACTTATCACGGAACAAGGGGTTTGCTTCAATAAGCTTCTTAAGCTCCACCAACATGATAGCCCTTGCTGACTTTGTATCTCCATACTTAGATAATTGCTCATTCTCCCTGTAAAGTACAGCCACATATATAACAAATCCGTTACTTATTACATACTGAAATCCTATTTAAGTAACCTTCCATACCTGAAATTCTCTAGTGTCAACAGCTGAGTAATTTCCTTGAAGAGCTCCTCATTGAATGTGGAAAACACTTTCAAGTCCTTTACCAATATATCAACTGCCTTTGACCGATCATGCCTATAAAAGTAGCAATTATTCTCATCTACATCTAGTGAAATGTTGCAAACAAACAATGACTACTAATTTCAGACTATTAAGAGATAATAAAATTCTTTGCTTACTTATCCAATGCTTCAAGATATTTTTGCTTCCTAATCTCAAAAAATATTTTCATTGAGTATCGGTTATCATCCACTTTCGTGAAACCAGAGAGGTACTTCTCCACCTCATCCCAATTTCCACTATGCACCTCATCCTCAAAATACTTCATGTTGAAGAAAAATCCAGATTCCTGTTCAAGCCTATTTTACATTTGGAACCATAATTAATTTGTCCACATCAGCAAGTAATTAATTGTTGAAAACATGCCCAGTTATTTTTTATCACGAAAATAGATGAAAAAACAAATGTTACAAAAGCTCACTTGTGAACAGTCTCTTTGAACTTTTCCTCATCCAGGAACTGCAGGATCAAGAACACGAGCTCTCTACTGAGAGATGACATTCCAAAAGCCCCGTTTTTGCTAAGAAATTAACGAAAACTACTGTCTTTAAATAGATCTGAAAGGAAAAATTCCACAAAAATACAAAAAAAAAAAAAA
>CAOJBI010530802.1:0-10835 GCA_948277035.1 Euphorbia corollata
TAAGGGTATAGTATAAAAATAATCACGTCTTACTTTGGTTTATGTTGGAAATAGGTCCGCCCGTGAGCGGGTCAATCGGATCAAAGGATTCGATCCATTTAGTTATTTGGACTAAAATATAAAGTTATTGAACTTTATGAAATAAATTGCAAATAATCGAAACTCAAAGGACTTAAAAGCAATTTACCGTGAAAAAACATAATGAAAAGATACCTATTCATATTTGTATATATATATATACAATGGTAGTCAGAATATTTTTTTTTTTGACATACTCCTAATGCACTAACAGAGTGTGCATGAATTAATGTGAATTTGATTTCACATAATATATATATTTATACAAATTTCCAATCAAATCGTTTTTCGATCTCTCGATTCTCGTTCGTCGATCGTTCATCATTGAAATCCTGAAGAAGTTGTGGAAAATGACTTGACCCCGACACACCGTGGGCAAGTCACGATTTCGCATCGTCAACAAACGGTTCAAACGGATCCATCGATCCTCAGGCATGGAAAAATGTTAGTTTCCGAATTTGTTTCTTTTTATTCCGATTTCCGTCAGTTTAATTTGGATGGAAAATTATTACATGTAGGGCAAGCTCATGTTGATAACATATTATGAACAGACTGAAATTATAAAGAGATTATGAGCATAATAAAAGAAGTATAGAGAGAATTAGAAAGAAATTTTATTGATCATCTCGAGGTACATTGAATAAGAAATTTATGTTTTATAAAACTCAACGACAAAACTGTAAATAATCAGAAAACAGAATGCATCAAATATTAATGACATGATCATGTATCATAATATTGCATAATATTTAATAATTTAAATAGTATTGTATAGTATTCGCATAGTAATAGTATAGTATTTAACATCAATAATTCAACAAACAACACACTTTATTATTGGACGCGACAAATTAAAAGCAAGCAAAAATAAACTAACTATCAATGGCTTCGTGGCCACGAGAATTTCCGACTCTAAATCATCGACCTATATGCTGCAAACTCAAATTCACATCAAATTTCAATTAAAAATAAGCAAGTGTGGCCCTTATAATTTTGACTCGCCTGTTTAATTGAAATAATTTTATGCATTATTATATACATCCTTGAATTTCTTGTTTGCAATCTTTGTTTTATTCATTGTGTTCAAAGAATTAATTAGTTAGCAAACAGTGCACATGTATAATTTATGCATTGATTGATTTGAAGAGGCACACAATTATTCCATTAATAATTTCAAATAATTGTAGTTTTAATGTATGAGCTAGCTGCTACAGGAAAACTGTTTTTTAAGTTTTTTTTTTTTTTTATAAAATTTGTCTCAGGGCTTACAATAATAACAAAGGAAAACCTTATCCCCACCCCACCCGAATGTGGACTCGAACCTGTAACCTTTAGGATCACAGCTTCATATCTTAATTAACTAGACTAAGACATTTGCCACACTGTTTTTTAAGTTGTTATTTATGCAACTTACTCCCATAAGCATGAATAGATATCTCCCATTTTCTTTTGGGAATTTGTTGAACGTCACCAATATGGTATCCTTGCCCAATAGGATCTACTAATACTAATTATTAATTACCCATTAAAGCTGAATTTATTGATGTATATTTATTTGCATTTGATTTTTTTTTTTTTGCTACTACTTATAGTAATGTAGTATGATATTAATTTGTCTCGCCATGGCCCTACATTTTTATCATTGCTTTCAACTTTCACAATTTTTTTATTGTCTTAAAAAACAATCCACTCCATAAACTTGTCTTAAATGTTGTATTAGTTCCTCAATTTGGTTGAATCAAACCATTAAGTTATATTTGTTTCATATAATGCTTAATAAGTAAAAAAATTATCACACATAATAAATAAAAAAATTATCACATAAGCTCTAAATGATTAATCCATATACTTTCAAGTTCAATAATATATTAAAAATTCTTAAAAGTCCAAAATCTAAAATCAAGTTTAGGACGCGGAATATTGCTTGAAAATCACTTTCTTTTATGGCTTAATACATGGTTTAGTACTCAAACTTGTCACCAAAATCCTTGCAACTCCCCGAACTTTGAAAACGTCCTCGCAGGTACCTATACTTAGAAAAAGTGCATCGTTCAACTACCTTTTCCGACGTGGTATCCTTTGACTTTCGGGTGCCACGTCGGCCTAATGTAATTTAGTGGTTCACTTTTTCAAAGTACAGGTACCTAAATGGACGTTTTCCAAAGTACAGGTACCTGCGATGACGTTTTCAAAATTCAGGTAGCTGCAAGGATTTTGACGACAAATTCGAGTGCTAAATCATGTATTAAGCCTTCTTTTATTAATCTTTATATCTCAACAGGAAACCGTATGAATTACTGTTCAATTTCCTCTTTTCCCCCTTTTCACACCCTGCTGGCTTATATGTACACAGAAAGTAGCAGATGGCTAACTTTAAGGAGTGGTGGAGCAATGAATGAAAGACACAAAATCATATTATAAATTAAATATTGTGATTTAATGAGTATCGCAGATAGGACCACCCAATTTAATTTAATGTTTTGTAGATCATCATATTTATTTGGGTAAACTTCAAAAAATGGATATGTGGTTTGATTCATTTTCAAAACGGGTATTGTGTTGACTATTATGGATCTCAAACGTGGCAAGGGGCAATTTGGGACACTTAAAATCCAATACAAGATCCGTTTTGAAAAGGATCCAAACCACATATCCCTTTTTGAAGTTTACCCTATTTATTTTCATCATTGAACACCTAACTGAACTCAATTTTTGAATTTATACGTTGCCCTTTTTTGATAATACATCTTTACCCAGATAATTTCATAAAATTCATAAGTAATGTAATTATAAATCAGATTGAAATTCTGATCTAATGGTTTAGACAAAAACTGAGATTTGTAAAACTCTCAAGTTCGAGTTATATCTAAAATTTCTTTCATCCAAATGAGGTAAACTTTTGTTTCTAAATCTAAAATATATACGCATCAAAGATGGCATCAAAGACGGCAGGCACATGTTTTCTCTTTTTGTATTGTTTGAAAATTACAACACTAACATACATGTGTTTTTAAAATTGTTAGCGTTAGAGATTTATGCATGAATTAGTCGGGACTTGGAGACTAATCATATTACTTTGCACTTTTCGTCTTAAGATCAAATTACATGAATTTTGTTTAACTACGAAAAATATGAATGCTTTTATCATGTAAAAAAAAAAAGACAATACGACCTTAATAACAATACTAGCTTCTTCTTAGGATTTGTGTACTCGACAATATAATTTTAAGGGAATTTAATTTAATTTAATTTATGTTATATTAAGAATTTATTATTTTTTTCCCTCAGATTAATTGATTTGAACTGAATCATTAAAAAATATCTCGTTTGAAACTTTGAATAAATAATTGGTAATTGACAAAATTGATGGTCCCAAATGAAAAGTCAGAAGGTTGGGGTTTTAAGTTTGAGTTATTAATTTTAAAAAATAGTCATTTTTTTGTGAAAAAGAATTTACCGAAAATGTCTTAAGCTCAATAATTAAGAGATGTAATATGTGATTCTAAAAATCACAATGAATATGGTATTGTTGGGATTTATTTAAGCGGAAAAAGAATTAGACAGCAAAAAAAAAAAAAAAACAACCGAAATAAAAGAATAGTGGAATACTTGTGTATAAATAATATGAACTTGAAAAGTCAATCTAATTGGGAGATAGCAGGAGTGTAGGAGTAAGGTCTTCTTTCCCAACTGAATTGAATTAAATTGAACTGAATTAAATTGATTAAATTATAATCGAAGAGAACATGGTCTAACGATGATGATGATGTTATTACTACTAGCTTCAAAACTCCACCTTTATGTCTTCGAAGTTTAAACAAAGATGCTCTTCTTCTTATCCCCATTTCTCATTTCTTTATAAATTAAACAAAAAAACATCATTTTATTTTATTTACTTGTAATCTGATACTTCTATATTTTAATCCAACCCTCTTTCTTTATTTATAATGCTTCGGAAAATGGCATTTTGCTGTATTCACATGGCTTCATAAATCTCAATCTATTTCTGTCTCTCTCTAACAAATTGTTTTCTTAGAGAGGGATATGTCTGTGAAATGATGAGGGTAAGCATCCATTTATGGTTGAAATTCCTTTTTCTAGTTCTTTCACTTTTTCTGCATCATTCTGTTGGGTTAAACTCTGATGGGATTCTTTTATTTTCTTTAAAATTCTCTGTTTTAACTGATCCTCTCAATGTTCTTTACAACTGGAACTTCTACGACCAAAATCCCTGTTCTTGGAATGGAATTACTTGTTCTAATTTTCATGTTACCGCCTTATCTCTCCCAAATTCACAGATTCTTGGTTCGGTTCCTGCTGATCTTGGCATGATTGAAAACCTCCAACTTCTTGATCTTTCTAACAATTCGCTTAACGGGTCTTTGCCTTTTTCCCTTTTCAACTCAACCCAGCTCCGATTTCTTGATTTATCGAACAATTTGTTGGCCGGCGAGATACCGGAAAGTATAGGTCGGTTGCAGAATCTTCAGTCGCTTAATTTGTCCGATAATGCATTGGCCGGAATCTTGCCTTCTAGCATTTCTACTCTTTCTAATCTTACTGTAGTTTCTTTGAAGAATAATTACTTCTTTGGCCCGATTCCTACTGGATTTCGGGCTGTTCGAGTTTTGGATCTTTCTTCTAATCTAATAAATGGATCCTTGCCGCGTGATTTCGGCGGTAACAGTCTCCGTTACTTAAATATCTCTTTTAACAAATTAGCCGGCGAAATCCCGGCGGGATTTGCTGCAGGAATCCCGCTTAATGCGACAATAGATCTTTCATTCAACAATTTAACCGGCGAAATTCCGGGCTCCAGCATCTTCTTGAACCAGAAATTGAATTCGTTCGCAGGAAATCCTGATCTCTGCGGCGGACCGACTGCTAATTCATGTCCAATTCCTTCTTCTTCCCCGGAAAATTCTCCTCCTGCAATTGCTGCAATTCCAAGAACGATTGCCTCGAGCCCATCGGCAGCCGCTTCATCCGGCGAAAATTCCGGGATGAAGCCGGGAACAATAGCCGGAATCATAATCGGCGACATTGTGGGAGTTACAATTCTAGGAACAATCTTCTTCTATGTTTACCACCAGTTGAAAAACAAGAAATCCATCGAAACGACAATCCAGAAAGAAGCAAACGACACAAAGGATGATTCTTGGTCGTCCTCTTCATCGGAATCAAAAGGGTTTGCGCGGTGGTCGTGTTTACAAAAGAGTAGAAACAGTGAAGAAGAAGCAGATTCGGATACTGATAAAAACGACGCCGTAGAACGGGAAAGTAAACAGAATCTAGAGCAAGGCAAAGCAGGCACATTAGTGACGGTTGATGGGGAAAAGGAGTTGGAAATTGAAACGCTGCTAAAGGCGTCAGCTTTCATATTAGGGGCTACTGGTTCGAGCATAATGTACAAGGCGGTGCTCGAAGATGGAAGTGCACTTGCGGTTCGGAGAATAGGCGAGAACCATGTGGAAAGGTTCAAGGATTTCGAGACGCAGGTTCGAGTCATTGCGAAATTGGTGCACCCAAATCTGATCCGGATTCGCGGGTTCTACTGGGGGGTCGACGAAAAGCTTGTAATTTATGAGTTTGTCCCCAATGGCAGTCTGGCCAATGCTCGTTACAGTGAGTTACTATCTATCTCCTTTCATTTTCGGCAAAAGCTTACATTTGAGAGTCAGTATTATGGTCAATGTTGTGTAGATGTTATACCGTCTATTTCTTTGGTGTTTATAATATGCGATTAGTATTTATTCTTCCTGGCATACATTATGTTATCTTTTATCTCTACATTGTAGAATTTCGCTACATGCATAATTTAACAAAATACACGGACTAACAACATGCCTTATGTTAACTAAGGTACCATGTTGCCTAAAATTTTCGTGACTGGATATCCTTTTTCCATTTTATCTTATGGGCTGCGCACAATAGCAGAATGATGGAATGTCTGCTACCATGCACTGCACGCTGTACACCTTGACGGTGGAGTTGTTGCAACTAAACTTTGTTTTAAATGTATGGCCCCACTGAGTAGATAAGTCAACGATTGTATGATGTGGTCGTTTTCGTAATCGTCCACTGAGAGTGACATAATTTAATTGTGCTGTATTTGCATGCTACTTCACTGATTTTGATTTGTGTTATGCTTTGCTGCGTGTAGCTAACTTGCGCCTGGTGTTTGGTCACTTTCAGGAAAAGCAGGCTCTTCACCTTGTTCACATTTACCATGGGAGGGCCGGCTCAAGATAGCTAAAGGAGTTGCACGTGGGCTTTTATTCCTCCATGATAAGAAGCACGTGCATGGAAACCTAAAGCCGAGCAACATTCTCTTGGGTCATGATATGGAGCCCAAAATTGGAGATTTCGGGCTTGAAAGGCTAGTAACTGGCGATACAAGCTCTAAGGCAGGATGTTCGACACGAAATTTCGGTAGTAAGAGGTCAACAGCATCTCGTGATAGTTTCCAAGACTGCTCACTTGGGCCAAGCCCTAGTCCAAGCCCAAGTTCGATAGGTGGTCTGTCTCCTTACCATGCTCCCGAGTTGCTTAGAAGCCTAAAGCCCAACCCGAAATGGGATGTATTTTCGTTTGGGATTATATTGTTAGAACTACTAACCGGGAAGATTATCATTGTGGATGAGCTGGGCGAGGGGAACAATGGGCTTGTAATTGATGATAAGAATCGGGCATTGCGGATGGCTGACGTGGCGATTCGAGGTAATGTGGAAGGGAAAGAAGATTCTTTGCTAGCTTGCTTTAAGGTTGGGTATAGTTGTGGTTCTCCAATCCCAACAAAGCGGCCAACAATGAAAGAAGTAGTGCAAACATTAGAGAAACTCCCAATTTCAACCAATTCATCAACACCATATTTGAATGGGCACTTATGAATACAAGGATGTAAATGTGAGAAATCAGTTTTAGGAGGGTGCGAATTGATATTTTCGTTTAGTTGTAATTGTGTGATATTGTTAGTATGATTTAGTGTTACTGTTGACTAATAATTTCAACTTGCTAATTTTGGAATTCATCCATACCATTCTTAGTTAACGAGTTCAAAATTTAGTCTCTCTCCTTTTCATTTCAAGCTCTTTTCACTGTTTTATTCTCTTCAAGGTTGCCGCTCTCTAACGTCCGGGCACACCAATAGATTTAAGGCTATGTTTATTTTATTAGTGGACAATGTATTTTATTGGTAATCTCACAAGTACAAACTTGAATTATGACCCAAAATTAAAACTAACGACAATAATTATTACTATGAAGAATTCAACTAATTAATCATTGCAAGTATTGTCAACGGATTTCAGCACCATCTTCTTCATCGGAGATATGTATAAATTGCAGCAGACGTGCAGACTATTCCTTGCAATTGACAATGGCATCCATCAAAAAATCAAAGATGATCTTCTCCTCCTCTCATCGGCGGTAAAAATAAACAACAACGATGATCTCTTACTTGAAATCCTTCGTCGGCTGCCCGTTAAACTCTCTAAAATTCAAGTGTGTATCAAAGCATTGGCGCTCTCTAATAACGAATCCCAAATTCTCTCGCCGCAGCTCTCTCTCTCACTTTCCTTGTATTTGTGGCCTCTTCCTTGATACATGGTCTCATGGTACCTATCAATTCGACTTCATCAATCTAAAGCCTTAAATCTATAAAAACAATAAGACCTAATTGTTCTCGGGTTTTTATATAATGATCCTGGAGCGCCAACTGGATTAGTGATCTTATCATTCAAAATCAGACACGTGGATCCAATCCATTTAATTAACCCCCTCATTTATTCCTTATTTCTTATTTTGTACATTTCTTTTTCTCAGTATATTTCAATTCAATCAATTTCGCTTTTTTCCTATATCAATTAAGGGGTTAATTAAATGGATTGGATCCACGCGTAAGACCACCAATCTAGTTGGCGCTCCAGGACCATTCTACAAAAACCCCAAATTTTACATATAATTGGAATATTTACTTAAAATCTTTAAAATCTAGTGACATTTATTGTAGTCAAGTACATAAATTTAATAGGATAAATATATAAAATTTCAAAATAATTATAAATTTAAAAAATATATAATAAACAAAAAAAATATTCGTCGGGTCAGGTTCGGGCTGGCTTGGGTATTTATATAAAACCAAGTTCGGGCCGGCCCGGCTGGTTGCCTAGCGCACGAACAGGTTTACTTGAGGGTATCTAGTGTTGTAGTGTTTATTGATTTATTACTTATAAACCATTTTTTAACTTGTGAAGGGTTTAAGAATTGAGAGTTGGAAAGAGTTTCCATTATATGAATTATATGCATCTTACAATCAGTTAAGTGTTTAGTGAAATGTTTAAATGGTTTGTAATTAAAGACATTGTAAGTTGTAGGAAGTAGAAATTATAAAATGACTAAAAAGTATGGATAAAGATAGTGTATTCTTGTGTATATAAATATGTTCGTCAGGCGGGACGGATCTTCGCCATTGGTAACTACATAAACCAAAGGTTGTTATACCTAATTCATAATTGGTTAGCTCAGGTTCTTTTTTTTCCCATTAAGATGGAAGGGACCTTTGCTCAAGTAAGGCCTTTTGATTTACTAGCTGTTGAGTAAATTGTGTATTCATTTGACCTAAAATCAGCTACAGACAGATGGTCGTTGGTCTTTATGTTTGAGGTCTTTGATCGTAACTTTTCATCATTTGATCGTAACTTTTCATCAGTGGTGGTTATTTCCTGTCTAGCAAAAAAGCTATTTAAAGCCCCATTTGTAAGACGAAAAGGGACTATAGTAGCAGTTGTCATCACAGATGAATTAGTGGCTAAGGTGTACGAGCAGGTACTTGATGAGTTAGAGGTTAAAATATCATATCAAATCGAATCTCCCTACCAGCTATGCGGAGTTTGCCAAGTTGTTTAGAGTTCGTGCTTTGAGTAAGGACCTCAGTCTAGTCTTAATCCCTAACCTTTTTAACTTCTTTCACCCCTATGGTCTGATGAGTATTTGTCAGATCCGAATGCTTTTTCAACCTTTAGCTAGAATAGATGGTTGTAAAGGATAGGCTTTGGCTAGACTTTCTCATAGTAGATCTCTTCATTTTGAGAAAGTGTATACTATGTTCACTAGACGCCTCCTCCCTATTAGTTATTGATAGGGGGACCATTTTCTCCCTATGTAAAGGGTCGAGAATTCGACATCTTACGGACTTTCGACCTAAGGAGTTCTCTCTCATTCCTGATGAGTTCTTTATTCATCCAGAAGTGAAGGACTGAGATGAGTGCTTACCTCATGGCTCAGTTAAGATATTCTCACTACTACTTGATAACATAACTGGTCTTCGATCATTGAGGTCTTTTAGTGCTCCCATCATTCAAGTGTCATAGAAGAGAACTCAAAAAGACCAAAGGGTCAGATATGGCCTTTGTATGATTCGGTGGACTAGCCCGTGATTGACCTCTCTCGGGATATCAAGCTTTGGTGAAGTTTTCTTCGGTATTTTATCTAAAAACATCAACTCAAGCCTAACATAAGTCCATATTTTAAAATTTCAGGTTTGGACCAAACTTAAGATCATTACCAAACCCGGTCAATGGCACATAAATATTTTCTATTCTAAATTTCTATTAGGCTAAATGGGAAAAAAATAAAAAAAAATAGCCAAAAATTTGTCAAAATTTTTATACAATTACATTATTTACTTAAAGTTGTTAATATTTAGTAAAATTTATCGTAGCCAAATGTATAAATTTATAGGACAAAATATAAAAATAATAAATAATTATTAAATTTAATATATAAATATATAATAAATAAATTTATTATTTGTCGAGTAGTGATTCACTAGTAGAGAAAGGCCCCTTTGGCCTCTCCACGTTGGCCTCTGTTATTCTAATAACCGAGGCCAGTTGAGCTTGAGAGGCCCAAAGGATTGAAAGGGCCTCTGTGATTTGAATAACCGAGGAGATATTTTAAACCAAATTTCACGAAGAGGATAATTTTTGCTTTAATTAAAAAAATCAGCTGCCATTTCAAGGCTTCACTACTTTTCAACCCTAATCTATCTCATTCTCATTTCTCCGTTACATCGCCGTTCTCAATTCTCATAGCTCCCAACCGCCGTCTCTGTTCTCAATTCCCGTAGCTCTTTGCCACCGTCGATGTCTACCTTTAGCTCCTCCTTTGCGTTGTCTCCGGCCTCACTTTAGCTCTGCTTTGTCACTCATCAACCCACTCTGTTCGAAATCTCGTAGCTGCAACTATCCTGGTGGTAAGTCTTCTTTTCATTTTTCTTATCTCCTTCTCCGCTAGAGACTCTCAATTGTAACCGATTGCTTTTGTATGCTCTTAATCCGTCAGGTTCCTTGGGTGAATTTGCCGAGTTGCATTTAATTAGAATTCTGGAAATGAAGCAGATGATTTCTGCATTCTATTTAAATTCTTTTAACTTATGCCCCAAATTTGCTTTGGATCCTGAGCCAAATCCCCAAGTCTCCCTATCATCGACTTATTAGGCTTTATAGCACAAACACCCTTGGTTGACTTTTTCTCCCTGTCATGAACATAGTTCTAACTTTACAACATCGTTGAAGGTTTTTGTTTTTCAAAATTGTTCATGCTTCTGCTAGACCTAGACAGGCTATTGAAGTTTCAAAACGCCAGGCAAAAGCAAGGGAAACGCCAACTCCTGAGCTTGCTTTGAAGTTGGAAGCTGCAGAATCAAAGCTGCATGATCTGAAGTCAAACATGGCTGTATCGAGGAAAGAAGCAGC
>CAOJBI010530865.1:0-13306 GCA_948277035.1 Euphorbia corollata
TCTAATAATCTCCCCCATTTTGATGGTGACAAAACAATTATGAAAGATGTTTAATCATAATCTAAGCATGCATAGCATAAAAAATATTTTAAGCACAGTAGCATCATGGACAAGCAGCAAGATAAGCAGTATCAATAAAAGCACACAGCAGGCAAATATCAAAAACAAAGTAATGGACAAACATTCAGACAACCAATAGCATAACAAGCCATTGAGAAAGCATTAATTGTTCCAAACATAATATCAAAGCAGTTAGGGTCCTAAATTATTGGAGTTCAAACAACTAAAACCAGCAAGGATAGAGATTAATAGCAAGTCATGGAAGGGGGTGGATTAAATAGCATCATGGATCAGCAGTTTCAAGGCTTTGGACTTCCTAACAGAAGGTTTGGTAAAGTGAATAACAAGCTTGTTCACATAGCTAAGTAGAGTGGTGCTCAAATCCTTTTGAACCTTTAATGAAGCATCCATCTTAGCTTAAAAATTTTCAAACCTGGAATGACATCTTAGAACAACAGTTTCTAGCCTTGTTAAAAGAGTTGTGAGCTTCTCCAAATCATCTTGAATAGGCAGGACTTGATAGGTCAATAGATTCACTTCTATTGCAGCCTGATGAACGACTTTAGACTGTGCACAAACTATATCACATGCATTCTGAGTTACCTTCCAGCTCTCATATAGCTCTTTATGCATATTTAGCTTGACTACATCTGCTAGCTCCTTAATGTTGGGAAAGAATTTTACCATCTGGGAGAGTTCATTGACATGCTTCTGAACTTGTAATTAAAGGTCTGCAATTCGATTAACAAAAGTATGGACATTATAAGAGATTAGCAAAGAAGTGACCTGATGAAGGGTAGCCTTAATGGCTGACATTTCTATTAATACTTGAGTCGTCTCATTCATTTTTGGTATTGGATCAGAAAAGATTAACTTCACAAGCTCTGTAAGCTTTTCAGTCTCATCACTATCCAGTACTGATTTTTGTTTTTGTTCCTTCAAGGTTTCCTTAATATCAAACAACCGAGAGAAAGACTCTTTTCCGGTAGCAGCAATTACAGTCGCAGCATCATCCAGCTTTTCTTATAAATAGAATTCAGTAAACTTTGGTTGAGAATCTTCTTCAGAATGTGTTTCAGCAGTTAAACCAACAAAAGTATTCTTGGAAGAATCCAAATCCTTCAGACTGTGATTTATGGCATCTAGCAATTGTTCATCCTCGGTATCATTATTAATATTTTCAATATCAACAGGTTTCTCAAAGGTGATCCTATTTCCTTCAACTTTTGAAAGGGTTTTAGGTTTGGAAGCATTAGTTTTCTTGGATCGAGTTTGAATATGGCATTTTTGGATGGTTCAAGGGCCTTTTCAATAGTAGGGGCAATGGGTAGATCAAAACCAGGAAGCCCTTTGTAAGGCTTTTCAATATCCAAATTCATAATTCTAGCATCAATGATTGAACCAATAAAACATGGAGCATCTTTAGGGATAGAAACACCCTTTTCCTTAAGAATCGGAGTAATGAGACTACCATACATGAACTGTGAAGTTTCCTTAACCATATGATTAGCGATAAGGACATCCAAATTAAATGGTTTCTCCTTAAGAATATGCCACATAATACACAAATCTAGCCTAGTAACAAAATTTATTGAATATTTTCTAGGAAGTATATTGGGCAAAGAGGTAGTGACAAAACCTTGGCTCACAAGGCAATGTGGTAGCATAGAGATCCCCCTATTTGTGAGGTTGAAGGAGAAAAGACTCTGGAACTAACTTGAAAGTTTCCTCATTATTCCTTAAACATAAAATCGAATCATCAACATCTAACAACTCGCACACGAAGCTTCTATCAATTACAATCTCAATTCCATCAACACCGGCTCTTAACTTCTTCAGTTAAGGATACCCTCATGAGTGCTTGTACATGATGTTACGGACCATGGCGCCATATAGGTGCTGTCAACTATGAGCTGAGCACCTAGAAGCAAGACCTTGTACCTCTTGTGCACATGCTGTACACTGGTTCCATTATGCTAAATCACCTGCATATAGAAATTAACAATTCATGCATATACATAGATATCTGATAACTCTAGTGGTTATCCGATCCAACAAGCATTTCAAAAAAATACATAACATGTAAATCTTCCATAAAATATTTATTTATTCCCTATCGAGTAAAAATAATAAAGCATGCATTTGAGGAAATGATTTTCTAAATTAATCCCCAGCAGTCAAAATAATGCATGCATTTGATAACATAATTGATTCCCTAACATGGAATAATTTTCTAAGTCAATTCCGTAACATGGAAGAATTTCCTGAAATTAATTTCAAGGCTTTAATTAATTTTCTAAAAATTAATTCAATTCTCTAGAGTATATTTTGTAAAAATAATTTTCTAGAGAACTCAAGCAATTAAATAAATTCCACAACATGCATTCGGGTTATCTAAGCCTAAAACATGCATTTTTTTAGTAAAATAATAAATTAACAAAGAAAGGAAAGAAGATTTACCAGGTTGCGAGATAGGTGTCTCGCGAGATCTAGCGCCTCGAGAATCAGAGAGTATATGCTAACCGAGTGGTACTCCTAGTTGGGAGGCATACCATAGAGAGCCTTAATAAGGACAACCAGGATGGAGAAATTAACCCCGTCAATATTTACTGTCTGAGGAGTAACGGTAACAGCTAAAATCCCAACGCGAACATTGTAAAGCTTGTACCACATCGAGACCCTGAAATGTTGAAGCAGAAGTGGCATAACTGGAAGAAAATATACTGAAAACATCTTTAGAAGGCATGAAATCTTGAAAATCTAGAGACAAGTAGAGAGAAGAAGTGAAAGTGTGAAGAAAAAATGAAGGAGGATGGATGTTTATATACACGCCAGGTAATTAGCCTCGCGGGTAATTACCTATCTACGTGGCACGCTCTACGTGTGCCACGTAGAGGCGTGTAATGGTTAGAAATCTGATTGTTACATCTAGGGAATTGGCCCTGCGGCCAATTCCCAGGGTAAGATGGTCACTTTTTGATATTTTCATCATTTTTAATGCATTTTCAGCCTCGATTTCAACCGAGCGGACCAGAAAATATTTCAAAGCACGCACTAGTATATTTGCTATTCATCAAAAATAAATTTTTCAAAATAATATCTCTCAGCTCCGTGCCAATTTAGAAATACTTTCAAAATTTAATTTCTTCGCCCTCGTTAATATTTTAATTGAAAGGACAAAATATTTTGTTTCAAAAATTCATCAATTAAAATATTAACTCATACATACACATGCATTGTTTTATAGTTTGTTTCGCATATGAAAGAAGTTTCCCTATTGATTGAAATTCATTTATGCGAGGGGAAAACTGTTAGCATGGTCTGCTCAGCCCGATGAGGAAATTTACCTATTTTAAATTAGGGATTCAACAAGAGCCAACCCTAGTTGTCGTATTTTCAACTCAAAAATCAAATTTCGAACAACCATATTCCAGGGGTCAGATTTCGGTAACTGGCCCCGCAACTAAATTACCTATTTTAGGGGTCCACCCCTTAGCCTCGCTAGATTTGGGGAGATTTGTGTCAGGTAAATATCCCCGCGGCTATTTACCTATCTACTATAAATATAAATCTTCCCCTATTCATTTCAGAAGTTCAGATTTCGGATTTTCCCCAAATTAAAACCACTTAGTTTTCACCTTTAAACGTGACAAAACTTTGTCCATTTGAGGTCTTAAAGATTTTCCATCATTGAAGATTCAATTTTTATCAAGTTTTCATGATAAACTTCGATTCAAACTCGTTAAAACTCGATAAAAACTCATTTTACTCGAGATTATAGCCATAACTCGAGCATAAACAACTTTAAAACGCAACAAACACCTTTTTCTTTGTTCTTAATCTCTTTTTGTCAAAGTTTTCAATCAAAACAATGATAATTTTGTCGTGAACCGGCTCAAATCATCCGGGACAATTGAAAAGGTAACTGAGGGTAACTGGCTCTAAGCCTAAATTTTAATTACTTTATTTTCTCATATCATATTGCATGTTTGAGTAAAGAGCCACTGGAGTTGCTTTAGTACTTTATTTTTAATAAAATTCTTTGATTCGTGTGAGCGAGCTTGCAGGTGAAGATCGGATATCCCAAATTAGGGAAACTCCGTCTGGATTACTAAGGGAAATCCCAAGTAGTGCCGTTACTTTACCAAAATTCCGACTTACTTATATCATTTTATTAAGCCGTCATAATACCAAAACTATTATTTAAGTCATAAATCTCTATTTTTGTATAAAATTAGTAACTATTATATACGAACTTAGAATCTCTATTTTCAAGGCATAAAAAGCTCATCATGGATCAGTATACCACAATTCCTGGTAGAGCTGAACCGGGTGGCGACTCTTTTCCATAAAATAGGGTATTAACCTTATTTTATTATTTTAATCATTATTTTTAATAAAATAAAATTGAAAAAAGATTTCTCTTAATTGAATTTAATCCCCAGAGTGCGAATACCTTTTTAAAAACAAAACTAGGCGAATTCGTGCCTCGCACAGTTTGACCCTTTTCACCAAAAAGCCTTTCCAACTGCCCACTCACAACCGCCTTTAGGTTTTGCATCATGGTCTTCATTTAGGAGTTGAAGTCATAATATTCGACCAAGGTAATCGATAGTTGTTTCCAATCATGAGCAACCTTGAAAGGGAGGTTATTGTACAATTCATTCGCATGTTCCCTAGTGTTACTATAAAGAGCTTGGTGATCATCTTATCAATGATTCTACGGGCTCTCATCACTATCTGATAATTGGTTAGATGCAATCTCAAGTCTCCTTCCCCTTGATAGTTCACTAGTTTATGCATGATGAAATTTTCAAGGAGCCACTCCTTATCTAGTGTGCTTGGCAGCTCTAGATAACAACCTTGTTGATTGTTAGGGAACTAATAGGCAAGAGTGGTTAAAAACTGCTGTCATAATTCTAATCCATTTGGTGGTTTTGTTTACTAAAGCTCCATGTCATATGTTCACTGATAACCCAACTGAACTGGTGGGATGGAAATTGAAGGTCCTTGGCCGAACTGGTCTTGAGGTTGGGAGGGGCCCCTTGGAAGAACTGAAAATTTGGGAATGACCCTGGCTAGTGCAGCTACCTGATGTTGAGATGGTTGAGTGGTGAAGCAGACCCCTTGATTGTTGAAAGAAGGAGTAGCTATAGGTTAAGATGAAAAGCCTTGAACCGGAGGAATGAAACTTGAAGAAGGTTAGATAGCTCTTATCATTTAGTGGATTTGATATTCTGAATATTTGACCTAAATCTAAAGCTGATCTTGATCCTAAACCTAAACCTAAGTCCTTACACTAGAATCTGTGTATGGCGTACCCTCTTGATGAGCCATAATTGGAGAAACTCTAACCAAGTGATGAGTTAGCCTCTTACAAGTCTTGACTGAAGAATACAGCGAGATGATCAAGGTATGCACATAATATATGTAATGTATGGTTGACAGATTTCAACATAAATGCGTAAGGTGCATATGTTATGGCTGCATCACAAAGTTTAGAGTGCCATGATGTACATAAAATCATGTCTGCCAATCCATTTGAAACAAACATGTTAGTTGCTAGAAAATTCGAGAATAATCGTGTCGGTTGAAATAAATGCGATGCAAAATTTTCCACTCGTGTAGTGTAAATTTAGGTCATGATGATATCAATGCGATATGATAATGATGTATATGGTGTTCATGTCATTTCCATATCACCCGTGTGGTAATAGGCTTGAAACTTTGAGAATTTATGACTGTGGCGCATTCTTGTGCTCTGTGTTGGAGTCATTTGCACAGTTTATGTGATTTCGGGTAAGCGATGAAGTTGACCACTATGTGTGGCTATTGATGAATGATTTGTTTTATCACCTCGCACCGGCAAAGGTTCAGATGCTAAGCAAGCACCGCCATAGTGAGGTATGTCATGGTGTTTATAACCTTGAGGATTCATATGATTCTATGTGACACTGCATCATGTATCGTGTAGGTGTGTAATACCGACAAGGTAGCAAATTTTGCAATAGTAAACATGACTTAACGGGTACCAAAAGTAACATGGGTGTGTGTTTTTATGTGTCTGCATAACGGATTGTTGTTAGCATGATGCTATAAAAATGGACAAGATGTAAGAATAAAAGGAAATCGGTAAACACATAGCACATAGCATGCAACATACTTTCTCCGACTCTATATCTTCCACATGTAAGGGTTAAGCTTCTAAATCTATGCTTGGATCATCTTAACATCACGTGAGGGTATTAAGGTTCGAACCTGCATAAGAAAAGATGCAATTGTTTTGGTATATCCTTGGGAAGTTTCTACGATTTCTTATATGAGTTCAATTAAGCTTGTTGATGTAGAAGGCTCTTGTTGCACTATGATATACTCCAAGCCTCTCCCCAAATGGTGTTAACAAGGGAGGTACATACGATATATTAACAAGTGATCCATTCACTAGGTATCCTCGATTATAAAAAAGGCATAAGTGTTACTTTCGTAAGCTTCACGCATGTTGATTCATTGAGTTGGTGATCATGGAATATGGATTCCCTTCATGGGATATCCTAACTTATTCCTTAAAATTTATGAATTAAAACATAAACTGAGTTTAAGCACAAAGTAGTTGTCAAAAATTATATCGATTAGTGAACTGTTAAAGAAAGTAAATGTATCTTTATGAAGAGGGTACTGATCCTTAACCATTCATATTTGAAATATTTTTGAAACCCTGTTCGATATCTTATACTGCATTCCATGTCTCTACATAACTCAAATCTGAAGTTTGAAAGATCATTGTATGACCAATCGAATGTAAAACGAAGCAGAAAACATCGAACAATACTCTGTCTGGAACAAACGCTGGTAACAACATCTTGATGTCATTACTGACATCATGTGATGTCATCACGGACGTCACAGGATATCGCCACCAACATCCTGATACCCTTACTTATGTCAATTCCAAGCAGCAAGAATGGTAATACAAGCGTTGTAAAATCATACCAAAAAGATATTAAATTATGTTTTAAATGTTTTAAGAACTCAGAGGCTTACCATGTAGTCACGAATCCACTACTCTAGGTCCACGAATTCCTTTGAAAAGCTCTCCTTGTTTCCTTTTCTTGGTTGGTTTGTTTTTTATGAGGATGGTCCAAATTCAGCCCCAAAATTAAATTTCAAGTTCTTGATGTGTTAGAACTTCGAAAATTTTACCCAAAGTTTAACTAAACATTAAATTTTGCTTAAAGAAGTGATTCTAAACCTCAAAATTACTTAGAAGGAAAATATATTCTTCAAATGGAGTTCAAGTTCATAAGTGAATTTTGAACTCAAACTTGAAATCCAAAATCCTAAATGTGCTAGCTTTCCCACTCAAGATTTCACTCAAAAACACTTAAATCTTAAGAAATATGTTTCCTTAAGACTTAAGCATTCAAAAATTTGACCTCTTCCCTTAGGAACTCCCCATTTGAATGTGTTCCTCCCCTTTTGAGTAATTATGCATTCCCTTTTTCTAGGGCTCCATTCAATCCAAATCCTAACATCTCCCCCCACGACTTTTGGCTATGCTGCAGCTGTCAATTTTGACATTTCCAGATAGTTTTCCAGGGTTTAAGGATGGCTAGAATCAAATTTTTGGGTTGTAGAGGAAGGGATCTTAAGACAGTTATTACTAATGTCATGTGATATCAAAACCGATGTCATTGTGGTCGGTAATGATATCATGATACTGAGAATGATATCATGATGTTGTTACCAATACAAGATATCATTATTATTCGCTAATTAGGCCAAAATGGGCCTGTTTTGGCCCAGTTCGGTTTTCACATGGTTTTAAGGATTTTTTAAGGCCTTTTTAGGATTTTTAAGGCTTCGAATGGATTAAGGTCAACGCGGAGAGCTTCATCAGACAAATTTATTACCCTGTAAGAGTGAAAGACTAACAGAGGGAATAAAATTACTGCTTCATCATCGAACTTGTGAAGGAGGTGGAAATCCCGTACTCACATCGAGTAAGGTGGCTACTATTGCTATGGGGCTCCACTAAGATGGATGCCGACGTTCTCCACATTCAACACCCCAATGTGTATATGAACATACAAGCATAATAAATGTGAATAAACATTTCATAACATTGCATGAATTATATTTTGCATAAACAGGAAACATACCACCAAAACTGATATCCTTGGATGTTTCCCCAATCAGTATTGCTATCAGCTGCAGAGACCTGAACGAAATAAAAATTATAAAGTCAATGTAAGAAGAGAATGCAAAATGACAAAATCAGAAATACTCACAAAAGTAGCATCAGTAAGAGCATAAGTCACTCGCCTCGTAGTATCCAAGTAAGGCTCGATCAATGGCACATAAGTGGTCCTATCTGGTCGGTATACAAAAAAGTGATACTGACTAGGTTGGAAATCTCGGTCCCAGGACACCATCATTTGATCCTCAACAGCTAAGAGGAAGCCGAGGAGCTCCTATGACTACTCTTGGTCCACTTCCAACCCTAATGATCCTGTAAAAGGTATATAGTAAAAAAAACAGGAAAATCAAGACAATTTAGAGTAGACGCGTGCCAGAAAAGCATTTTTGTTTAGGTTCATAGAAAATCATGTGTTAATTGTTGCGAGATCATTGTAAAATACTATGATAGATTTCTATTGAATTGTCTCTTGGGTTTTTATGAGATGAGCTTTTATTATAGCTTTTTTGTTGATTTAAAACAAAGTTTGAAACTTCATTTTATTTTGAAAAGGTGAGAGTTCCTACCTGATTCAGCTCTACTAAGAAATTATGGAATACAAATTCGTTTTTATTTAAATTTAAATACCAAAAGGAAAAGATTATGGATTCAGACAAAACAGTTACTTTTACATTTGATTCAAGATATTTGATATGCCATGAGTTTATTGGAAAATAAGAAAACATTTTCCTATGTCCATTTTTATTTTTACATAAAATAAATTAAGAAAGGAAATATTGTAATAAAGCTATTGCAAAGAAAAATAAACGTTAAGAAATAATAACAATTAATATTTGTTAGCGAGTTACTTGCAATGAATTAAATGTTAGTTGCATAAATGTAAATGTTAGTAGCAGAAATGTAAATGTTAGTTGTAGAAATATAAATGTTAGTAAGCTCCTTCCCAATATTAGGGAATTTTGGTTTTTATTGTTAGATAAAACCACCACGAAATGTGGCGAATCCGCCAATAAAATATGGTGAATGATACTAAAAATGAAATAACTAGAAAGTAAATGTTAGATTAGATTGCACGAAAATAAATGTTAGTCATGTAGCATTTTCTCACTTTTAGGGGAATTTAATTACTATCAGTGTGTTAGTATATTAGTATGTTAGTAAATTAGTAAGTTAGTACGTTAGTCATCCTCCATTTAACGTGTGAATTATCAAGAATAAATAAATAAATAAATATTACCACAAAACGGGACTGATTATCACATTATATGGTAAATAAATATATAAATATAAGTTAAACAATATAAATAAATAAATAAATAAATGTCACCACCAAACAGGACTGATTATCCCATTTTATGGTAAAATTAATAATAAATATTAAAAATTTGATTGAGAGCCAGTTAAGAATTGATCTTGACAAAAGTGACGTTGAAAATGATTTTTCCGATACTATGGAAGAAAAGATTTGTGAAAATTGAGACATGATAATGAACCCCAAATGACTCTTGCAGCTATAGCAAGTACTTTTGTTGAATTGACGAAATCAGACTTGAAGTAGTAACTTGAGAAAAATAGATTGAACTTGAGATTAAAAACAAAACCCGACTTTTGAAATCCAAATCAAAACCCGAATTTAGACTTGAAATAGAAAGAAAAGAAAGAAATTTATTTAATCGTTTTTCAGCCTCCCTCCTCCTTCGATCGTTGTGCCCGAGCACTGCCTTTTATAAGCAATTTTGAAATTAAGTAAGTAGTCGGTCGGTTTTTGACTAAGTAAATAGTCGATCGGCTACTTACTGAAATAGACAAAGAAATCATTTTATTGTCTCATCAGCCAAGTCAACACTTATCTAGTAACTAGCCGGTCGATTATTTACCAAGTAAATGGTCAGTCAACTATCTACTAGATTTGACCATTTGACTGTTTGTCCCATTTGATTCTGAACTAAAATTGACGTCTTTTGAAGAGTGTGATTTTTCGAAATTTTGAGTTTTGAATATGAATAAACATGATACAGTTCCTTTTAGGCTCTCATATTTTTTCTGAATGTAAAATGGGTATAATATCTTCATCGATCGGGCTTGCGGACCGTGCTAATAGTTTCTTCTTGTTTATATAAATTTCAGTACTGAATTTTTTCATACACGAAACAAACCAAAATAAGTATGTGCATGTGTTAGTTAACATCATTTAAATCGATTTATTTTAGAACAAAATATTTTGCCCCTTCAATTTAAAAATGTTAATGAATAATGCAAAACTATATTTATAAAATTTTAATGCAAACAAATTTACTACTGAAAATAATTTTTACACATGGGAATGTATTTATAAAATATTTATACAATGAAAACAATATTTAGAAAATTTTAATGTAATGATATTTACATATGAAAATGCATTTTAAAATTTTAACCCGAAGAAAAAAATATTCATAATATTATTTGAAAGATTCGTGGAAAAACTAAAATCATTTTCTGTCCGCCCATTTTAAAACAAAATTGAAAACAAAAATAGATAAAAGAAAATAATAAAAAATAAAGGGGGATGGGCTGCCACGCAAGCTATGCCCAATTGGGTCAAGCTTAGTAAGTAGCTTACTTAATTAGTAAGTAACCGATTGGCTACTTACTAAGTAAGTAGTCGATCGACTACTTACTTATTTCTGCAATTTAAATTGCAGAATCGGTAAGTTAGCCCCATTCACCCTAATTTCTCCTCTCTTTTGCGATTTCTCTGCAATTCCAAGCCTCCCTAACTGCAATTCCCAGTGTTTTCTTACTGTTAATCATGATTTCACTTCTGCTCTTCCCCTTTTTCTCGATTTTGCTTCAGTTTTGCGGGATTGCCATGTGGTATAAGATAAATAATGTTCGATTTCCTCTCCCTATCTCCCACTCGAAATTTATTGATGTTAACATTGATGGAAAGGTGATTTCAATCCCTCAGATCATGACTAGTGCTGATCAATACTAATTGTCGAAAAATCGGTACTATTATGGGCTCGAAGAAGCGACGGGGATTTCGACGGCTTTTCAATAATACAAAAACCTTTCCCGGGTGCTTGTAAGTACTCAAAACCCTTCCTAATTATGATTTAGATGTTGAAATTGAGTTTAGAATGGGTTAAGATTAGAAATTGATTGATTTTGAATGATTTTGGATTGATTTTTGTGAAATTTTGGTGAAATTCTTATTAAATTGAATGTTAATGCATGTTTGTTGGTTGTTAATTGATGAATTGAGATGTCATGATTGATGCTTATTGGATTGGAAACTCGAATGGATTAAATTGCCTCTGGAGTTTTTGGGGATGTAATCGGTTTGGGAATAGAGTGCAAAAAATTGCATTTTGTTCAGTAAGTAGCCGACTATGCAGAATGCAGTTTTCTACTTTTTGTCCTTTTAAGCCTGATTTTTGTAAATCCTTGGAATTTTTTACATTATTATACCTAATGAATGTTTATTTACAGAAAATATTCCAAATGAAAAAAGAAATTTATTTCAAATTTTTTATGATGTAAATGCGAGATTTGTTTTAGATTACTAAACATATCGCCCTGGAAGTGTCAAATATGTTCATGTTTGGTACCGAGCTCTTTCTGAGGAGGCTAAGGATTTATTGATATGACTTTTGTTGGTACTCTCTTGAGGAATATCGAATATAACCACAATCGTGGTTACCCTCTATTGAGAGATTCCATAGCTTCGCCCCTTTTGAGTCGATGGTCCGACACTACCAACACTTTTCACCTCAATTATCGGGAGCTCACCATCACACCCGTCAATTTTTGTGCCATCACCGGATTACCTTTCCATGGCCAGATTATTCATTTTGATTGTGCCTTATCTGTCCTTCCTTATAATCATACACTGATCTAGAGACTCATCGGCTACTTTGGAGTTTCCAGCCACAACCGAGTCTCTTGCATTGGACTGATGAAATTTTGGTTGAGTGAGGACCGTCCGCAAACTTGACTGTTTGACAAGAGATTCAGGCTTTCTTAGTTGCTATGCTGACCCACTATTTCTTTTCCACTGGAAACTCTATTGTGAATCTAATTAAAGCTTCTTCCTAGTTTGAATGACTTGGAAATGTCAATGGGATGGCCTAGGGAAGAGTAGCTTTAGGGCAATTGTTAGCACGGTCCGCTCGACCCGATGAGGAAATTATCTGAGTACGCATCACGGGAATGACAAGAGCCACGCGAGCCGAATTGTCGTATTTATCCGCCAATCAAAAATCCGAAAAACCCTAAAAATCGCGTCCGATTTCACAAAACGGACCGAAAACTCCGGAAAAATCAAAACCTAGTCGAACCGAGCCCCGCCTAAACCCTAAATATCCCTTGGAAAGGGGAATGATTACCCACATTGGTAATTGGCCGCGGGGCCAATTACCTAGGTAATTGGACCCGCGGCCAATTACCTAGGTAATTGGACCCGCGGCCAATTACCTATAGTGTAGCCTCCCCCTTTTTCCGGGAGACTACCCTAGGGTTGCCCCCCTAGGTAATAGGTAATTGGCCCCGCGGCCAATTACCTCCTACTATAAAAGGGGGTGCACCCCTCCTTGAAATATACAAGTTCGAATCCCGGTTTTCCCCAGAGCAAAACTCGTTAGTTTTCGCTCCGAAATGCGTCAAACCTCTGCCGGATTCAAAAATACTCGACCAAATCTCTTAGAGAATCGATTCAAGTCAAGTTTCCCATGGAAACTCTCGACTTAAACTCGATAAAACTCGTTCAAAACTAGTTTTACTTGAGATTATAGCTATAACTCGAGTCAAAACGCTCTCAAACCACCACAAACACTCTCAAAATCACTTCTGATTCAACTTTCCACAAAGTTATCGTCGGATCTACGACAATTTGGTCCCGTACCGGCTCTCACGTCATCCTGGACTCACGAAAAGGTAACTGAGGGTATAGGCTCCACGCCTTAAACTTTCTTTAAGTTATTTCATTCGTTTTCATTATGCACTTGGGGTAAAGAGCCACTAGAGCTGCTTTACCATTTATTTTTCAATAAAATGCATTAATATGTG
>CAOJBI010531091.1:0-20279 GCA_948277035.1 Euphorbia corollata
ATGATGAAGCTATAATATATTTCCTTTGTTAGTCTTTCACTTTTTCAGGGCCTTGGATTCGTCCGGAAGGAGCTCTCTATGTCAACTTTAGCCCGTTCAGAGCCCCAAAAACCCTAAAGACTACCCAAAATGGTTAAAAACCCTTAGAAATTAGGCTGGGCCGAGCCAAGCCCATTTAGGCCCAACCCTAGGTCCATAACGGCATCATGATGCCAGTAACGACATCATTGATATCGGTAACGACATCAATGATGCCATTACTGACCTTCGATGCCCCTACTGACTTTCTTGCCCAACTTTGCGACTTTTCACCGATTTATTGACCTTGAAAATGTCTTCCTGCGACTTCTAGGCGCCCGGGAATCACGGGGGAAGACTTTGAACCACTTTGGATTGAAGGGAGATCTCATAAAACAAAAATAAAATAGCCACACAAGAGGAAGAAAAAAAAATTAGAGTAGAGGAATTTTCCTAAACACTAGAGGAAGTTCATCCGAGTTCAAAGAGAATTACAACACTTGTAATTGTTCTTGAGAGAGATTCATTAACTATAAACACATTTCCATTTCGATTTTGTGTAGAGATTTGAAGTTCATGCTCCATTGATGAATTTTGAAGGTTTCTGAGTTTAGATCTAGGCAATTCTAGGCAATTTTGAGGATTAGAAGCACTGATTCTACACTTCTTTCGGGTTCTAACACAACTAGGATCTTTACTTTCGGGTTTTAATTCAACATTCGGATTCAAATCGAAACTTTCACAAACCATCAACCAACACTTGAAAAAGGGACAAGGAGAGCACTTCCGGAGGGATTTGTGAGCCTAAAACAGTGGATTCACGACTACGGGGTAAGCCTCTGAGTTCCCTAAACTAATTCAATTCAATTTGATGCATGATTATGTGATTTTGAGTTGTTAATTTGACTGGTTTCGCTTCTGCCCGGATTTTGACCTCGGTAGGGGCATCGATAGTCAGTAGGGGTATCAGTGACGTCGTTACAGACGTCACATGATGTCGTTACTGACATCATGATGTCGTTACCGATGTCCCTTTCTGGACAGTACGGTATTCGACGATTTCTGCTCCGTTTCATGTTCGATTGGTCAAATGATGACCATTCTGACTTTGAGTCAGTCTAAGCAGTGGCACGAAACGAAGCATAAAACTTCGAAATAAGTTTCAAAATTATCCCGAGCACGAATGGTTAAAGGTCGGTTTCCTCTTTGCGGAGATATTTTTACCGTCGTTAACGATTTGTGAACTCGTTTGATTTTGATAACCAATAATTGTTGTATAGTCTTAGATTTATATATTTCCATATGTAGTATAATTGTTTTTAGGATACCCACACGAAGGGAATATTTAATTCCCGGATAACCGACCTAACAATAATCACATGTGGCATTTTCACTAATAAAATGACCAACATATTTGCTTATAAAAATGAACCATTTTTTATAATCAAACGCCGATAATGTTTTCATTTTAACTTGGCCATACGGGTCCAGTAAATATTCAAAATCGAGCATATTTGGCATGTTTGTGTATATTTGCGTGGTGATTTACCCCCTGTGCTAACCTTTGTGGATGCAGGTAGCTTAGGTTAGATGAATGTTAGGATTTTATTTTCCTTCGGGTATTGCATTTAATTTCAAATAAAATGTAATATTTGTTAGAACTCGTGTATAATAGGCGATTGTAATATTTGTTAGATATCGTGTATAATAGGCGATTGTAATCCCCCAATCCCGCGATGTAATTAATCCCCATAGAATAGGCGCGTTTACTTTCCTACGTGTTTACTTTCCCGCAATTTATTTAATCGCTTTCCGCATGCGCGTTAAACAAATACTTATATCGAAAACGCAATAGATTAAATTGGATTAATATAAAGGTGGTTTTCAAACCGATGTAATATAACTCATTTGATAATGAAATAGATAATTCATCCCGAACCCGAATCTCTGTACTTAGGTATTGTCTCGAACACCCTGTGGTCTAGGCTGTACCGAAAATTTCCCGGACGAGCTGATCCGGGTGGCGACTCTACATCTAAAGACTAGAGATCCGGTCTCGACGTCTTTCGAAACTCCTTTTCAAACATAAATCGAGTTTTACGTCTTTACAAATCATTTACACACTTTCGAAAACCCCACGCCCTTAGTACGCACGTGCGGGGCCGGCGCCTCGCGGCGGCCGCGCGGATCGAACGTCGCCCGCTCACAGTGGCGACTCCGCTGGGGACCGACTCTTTTAACTTAAAGTTTTAAAAGATTTTTGGATGAATATTGAAAAGTTATTAAATGAGTTATTACACCTTTACATTATTCCAAACGAAGCATATGCATTAGACGGATTAGCCATTAAGGTTAGGATGCCTTATTTTGCGAGAAGCCCGTGAAAGTATCTACTCGTGACCCGCTGGGAATACCGAGGGTACCTAATGGGTGGATCACATGTTACCATATCGCATGTACCTCCCTCGTTAGCACCCATTTGGGGAGAGGCTTGGAGTGTATCGTAATGCAACAAGAACCCTCTACATCAACAACCTTGACTGGACTCATATAAGGAAACCATAGACACTTTCCCTAGGTTCTCCAAAACAAAATTGCATTATTTCTCCTTTGCAGGTTCGAACCTTAATATCGCACGGTATTAAGATGACCCAAGCATAGATTTAGAAGCTTAACCCTTACACGCAGGAGATATAAGGTTGGAAGAAGTACGTCGCATGCTATGTGCTATGTGTTTACCGCTTTCATTTCTTACTCATACATATTGTACATCACTTTAGCATCATGCTAACCACGATCTATTGTGCAGACACATAAACACACACTCATGTTACTTATGATACCCAATATGTCATGATTAAAATTCACAAAACTCGATGTCACACATTTTAGTCTTAAGTCAATCCCCTTAGATAGTTTTGCCCAAGAGGTACATAGACATCAGGACTTACCCCAATATAGCGGTGCCCGCTTGGCACCCGAACCTCTGCCCGTGCGGGGCAAAACAAAACCATTTCATAGCAGTCAAACTCATGCACAATATATGGTACAACACATTGTTTACCCTAAATGACGCCCATTGCGCGAAACCAATTGATCATCCACTTTGACCAATTTATCACATTCCCGTTTTTAGGGTATAACACATGATTTTATCCTAAATTCAACCTCGAAATCACGGACCCATTATCACGTAGGTTCACCAACTTCACTTTAGGTCCTATAATAACAAGCCTATTACCACATGGGTAGTTTGGCACTCCCAATGTCACTTATTCCCACATAGATGATGTGGCAATCTTTTTTACCATCGTCATTACGCACGTAGGAAACAACTCACCATTAGTTTCAACTTTGATGACGCACCACACGAATAATTCTTCTTCGTCATAGATTCATGGGTATTTCAATGTTTATTTCTACTCATTAACCTGTTTGTTTCAATTGGATTGGCAAACATGAATTACATCATGGCATATTGACCTTTTGTGACGCAGCCATGACATATACATCGCATGCATCTATCAATCATTGCATTCCATGTCCAAGTTGCATCATTTGATCAGATCCTCTTTGTAATTCAGTCAAGGCTTGATCACAATGGCTTATCGGGAAGGTTTGGTGTCCTCAGTTTCCAGTGAGAGTGGTTCGGATTCGAGATTTGATTCAGGCTTAGGATATTTGGTGAACACAGATCATATTTTGGAAATTTCAGAAAGCCAGAATCCTACTGGCCCTGCAGGACCCAATAATCAGGAAGAACCATCTGTTCAGCCACCGCCGATAGCCAATCCCGAGCTTAATGCAGCTTTAGAGGCTATATTCTTTAGCTTTAGGTTTATGCAAGTTATACGACAGCATGTCACAGACGCTCAGGCAGAGATGCATACCTCAGATTCTGGGAATGAAGAGAATCCTATCGGGGCGCGTACTCCACCACGCTTGAGAGGAAGAAGGCAGAATCCTGCTCCTAATCCACAGCTGTCATCTGGAAGTCCTTCCACCAACCCCGTCGGTATTTTTCAATTTGGAGCAAGTGGGCCCCAACAACAGCCACAAGAACCAAGCAACCCAAGACAACTTCAGCTTATCCCAACTCTAGAGGAACCTAGTTAACCTCAGACTGGTCAAGCTTCTGGGGATAACGGACAGTCGGGAATAGTTTCGGATGGGGCCATTAGGCCGGTTCATGGACAGTTTAATGCAAGATAGTACAATGAAGCGCAGAACCCGACGGGATAGGAACATTCGGCTCAGCCTAATCAACAGCCCAATCAGTGGGGTATGCAGTCACTAGTAGTGTTGGGACAGGAATATTCGGCTCAGCCTAATCAACAGCCCAATCAGTGGGGTATGCAGCCACCGGTAGTGACAGGACAGGAATACTCAGTTCAACGCGCTCGACAGTTGAGTCAGGGAGGTCAGCAACCATCGGCCACATCAATGCCGGCCATCAGGCCATCCTCCAGCTTTGTCCCACCCAGACAGGATTTCGCCTTCCAGCCATCCATTCACCAGAATATGAACCCATCTTCCCTTTATAACCAACGCCCTCCATTTTTGGCTCAGCCTGCATCATACCTGGCAATGCCACAAACCCAGCCAATTCTGAATTTTTCCTTGCCGCCAGAGGGTTCTTTTCGACCTCAAGGCTCATTTAACTAGGGGACTTCTACCTTTGTTCCGCCAGTCCGAGAGGAATATCAACCAATGGCCAATATGAGTGCCCAATCAGGCCTACCACCAAATTGGGTTGAACTATTGCAACAAGTTTTATCTACACATGCTCCCCAATATACCGGCTTCCCATCTGTTCAACCATTCCGGCCGCCTATGGTTCAGGAAGATGAGTGGCTCCCCGAAAACTTCATGATGCCGCACATTTTGTTATACAATGGGGAAGGGGACCCTAGATCTCATTTGGCGAATTATAGCACCGTTATGAAAGCTCGACGCATTGGTGATAGGATGATGGCCAAAATGTTCATTACGACATTGGACAAACCAGTTAATGAATGGTACAACAACCTTCCTCATGAGGTTGCTTTTGACTAGAGGCGCCTGTCTGAGGCTTTTGTTGAGCAATATGGTTTTAATGCCCAGATGAAAACAACCATGCAAAATCTTGAGGCTATCAAGCAACAGCCCGGTGAACTGTTCAAGCCTTATTACGGCAGGTGGATGGCTACTCAGGTACTGCTTAGGGACCGGCTGAGCTTATCTGAAATTATTGTAAAGCTCTTGGATGGAGCGTTACCTTTGTATAGAAGGAGGTTGGGAGCCGACACTTTCCACAGCTACAATGAAGTTTATGAACGGGCAGAAAGGGTAGAAAGGATAGACGTTATGGAAACACAGGTCGCACAGTCGGCTAGCAAGCCATGGTTTAAGAAGAATGAACCTGGGTCATCCTCCACCCCGGCACCAGCCAAGGCCAAACAGTCTACAGTACAACTTGTTCAGTCTGATCCCGTGACAGCGGTCAGGTTACCGAAAGAAGAATACCACGGTATTTCCCCTTATGAGGCCAATCTCGGCTTTCTATTTACCAAGCTTAGGGAATTGAAGCAGCTCGAGAGCCTTAAGCCGTGGTCCCCACCCAAACAAGAAGAGAAGAATAATTTCTGTCACTACCACGTAGCAGTTGGTCACAGGACCAACAATTGTAAAGATTTATTGAAGGCCATCCGCAAGCTTGTGGACGACAAAGTGGTAGCCGAACCAAAACTCAAACCGAGCACGACTGGTAAACCCTTGCCTCAGTTTGAAGGCAGAACAAACGCTGTTAGTTCTGGTATAGAAGAACACCAAGTGTTCCGATGTATGGGTGAGTCAACTGGAGAATTTGTTATGGCAGTCGGGTCGGGAATGGATCCAGATGAGGCAATCAGGATCCTAGAAGAAGGGGCAGCCTCACTAGGACAGAAAGGGCAGTTTAAGCGTTCATCACCTATCTTAGTGATAGGATCGGGGATTCCTACCGATCAGGTACTGCAAATGTTAGCGCGGTCTAACCCAGCATCAAGCTCGACCCATTCAGCCTCTATTGACATAGGTGATTCCATGGAAGATTATGATCTCTTTGATTCGATGATTGAAGAACCTGAGCTCATGATTGGGAAAACGGAGGAAAGTGCTAGCCAAGCTGCTATAACACCGATTGACTTGGATGCTTACATACCCAGATCCAGGAGAAATCAGACGAAAGAAGATGCCAACACATTTGAAGGGGAAGAAATCGTGTACAGCAAACAACCGATCGACCTAGACTCCTATCAATTGAGAAATGCTAAGCGGCCGCGAGACAGCGCGCAGTATCCATGGCAGACCATTAAGGAGACGAGGCTCATGAAGGATGGGGTGCTACAGGTAACCCGGAGTGGTTGGGTTTACAGAAATAACCCAATTCAGCTGAGGGACTCATTGGCCGAGGAAATAGTCAGAGATTCTGCAGAACCTCCATTACCCCCAACTGTAAATGAAGATGAGCTAGAGGTCGATCCCCTAATCAATCAGTTAAAAAGTACGCAGTCAAAGTACAACATTTGGCAGCTGCTACGATTTTCTGAGGCACATCGGCGGGGTTTGACGCAAAAGCTTATAGGCATGGAAGCGACTCCTGTGACATCGACAGTGGAAATGTGTGCTGTAATCGGGGAAGGCATTCCCTTGAAGAAGACTCCGGTAATCACTTTTGACTACTCAGACTCCTTGCCAGAACAGGGGAATCACAACAAAGCTCTATTTATCAAGGTTAAGATCTTTGATCGCTCCATTCCATGCGTAATGGTAGATGATGGGTCTGCTCTTAACCTATGCCCTTTGAAAGTGCTGCCACATTTAGGGCTAAATGAAGAGATGCTAGAGAAGTCGGATGTCATTATCCGAGCATACGATGACTCGAGAAGGGGAGTCATCGGGACTTTTACTGCAGACATGGAGGTGGATGGGGTGAAATCAAAAGTGAAGTTTACTGTTCTTGACATTCCCGTCACTTATTCACTTCTTTTAGGCCGACCATGGATCCATGCAGTGGGTGCCATATCCTCAACGCTTCATCAGAAGATCAAGTTGATTCATAAAGGAGAGGTAGTCACCATTAAAGCCGATGAAGAGTCTGTTATGGCAGCTGCGGCATTTGAAGAAGGAGGAACCTAGGAATTGAGAATTGCAATGGTAAGTGAGGCTGCCAAGAAAAGGAAACCCATACCTATTGGGTATCGTCATTTTTCAATAGGTCTGAAGAAGATAATGAAGCGTCAAGGTTTTATTCCAGGCAAAGGACTCGGCAAACATCTTCAGGGCATCATGGAGGCCATCGATCCTTTTTTGCTCGTTCCAGGGGCAGGTTTGGGTTTTACCAGTCGTCACAAGATCTACAAACATAAGAAGCCAGATTTCTGTAATATGGTCAGTATATGCGAGAGAGAAGGGAAGAGACAGTATATGGGGGAGCCAGAACCTATTATAGTTGATGGGGAAGAAGTCCCGAGGTTTGAAATCTTCAACGATGTATTTGACTTCGTGAATGGCAGCATGATTGCCCCCGTATTTGACGCTCAACCGGAACCAATAGAGAAAGACATACCGGAGTCCTCATTATTTGTTGCAGATCCAGTTAAATATAAGGGTAAAGCTAAGATGATCATAGAAAATGAGCCTGAGGGTGAGGTCATGGAAGACGATTCGAACGAGGCAATGGCTGCACTGACCAAGGCCCTATCCGCTTTGATGAAGACAAAGGGGGAGAACGAAGAAAGCTCCAAAGACTTTCTGATATCTGCCGCAGAGAAGATAATTCAAAAGTCTCTGCACCTATAAGATGACACCGCTGATACACCAGTTCAAGCACCACCAGTGGACCACCCTATGGAAGCCCCTCCGCATGTGAAGGGTGACAGTGAAGACGATGTAATCTTTAATATTTCTAATGTATTTGATATGAACAATGCCGCCTATGAGGCTTTCAATTCAATGGATAAAAACTTTGCTTATTTGTTCGATGTTCTGCCGGATGGCACCATTCATTCACATGAACATATGCATAACGTGTTTAGCATTCATGACACTTCTTTACATGAAATCAATCTAGGTACAGATGAATCACCAAAAATGATGATGGTTTCGAACGACTTAACTCTTGTTGAGAAAAGAGAGATAATTAAAATACTTAGAAAACACGTGATAGCGTTCACCTGGTCGTATGAAGACATGCCAGTAGTTGATAGACAGATCGCGGAGCATCATATTCCCACTGATCCTGATATGAAGCCCATCAAGCAAAAGCTTCGCAGGTTGAGACCGGAATGGGCTGAGAAGGTTAAAGTTGAGATTGCAAAACAAATCGGGGCTAAATTTCTTGAAGTGGTGGAATACCCAACTTGGTTAGCCAACATTGTTCCGGTAGCAAAAAAAGACGGGAAGGTTCGGGTATGTGTGGACTTCCATGATTTGAACAAAGCTTCGCCGAAAGATGACTTTCCCCTACCCCACATCGATGTTCTGGTAGACAGTGCTGCTAGAGCTGCAATGTACTCCTTCATGGACAGATTCTCAGGGTATAACCAAATCCTTATGGCTATTGTTGACAAGATAAAAACCGCCTTCATCACTGAATGGAGAGTCTACTGCTACAAAGTGATGCCATTTGGTTTAAAGAATGCTGGAGCAACGTATCAGAGAGCTGTCACCACCTTGTTAAATGATATGATCCACAAAGAAGTTGAAGTATATGTAGATGACATGCTGGTCAAGTCCAGTACAAGGGAGGAACACCCTGCCATACTAGACAGATTTCTCACCCGCATCAAGAAATATAACCTCCGTTTGAACCCTAAGAAATGCGTCTTCGGGGTGAGTTCTGGAAAGCTTCTAGGACATATTGTTAGCCAACGGGGTATTGAGATGGATCCAGATAAAAGTAGGGCCATTAGGGAAATGCCGGTGCCTAAGACAGAGAAAGAGGTTCGTTCTTTTCTAGGATCTCTACAGTACGTCAGCAGGTTTATTGCTCGACTCACTACCATTTGCGAGACCATTTTTAAGCTGCTAAAGAAGCAGCAACCAATGGTTTGGAATGAACAATGTCAGATTGCCTTTGACAAAATCAAGCAGTATCTTCTCAACCCTCCAGTTCTGCGACCCCCAGTCCCTGATAAACCATTGATCCTTTATCTGGCAATAGAGGAATCTTCCGTGGGAGCAATGCTAGTCCAAGAGGATGATGAAAAGCGAGAACACGCCATCTACTATCTCAGTAAGAAGCTGCTCGATTATGAATCTCGATACAATATTGTGGAGAAGACTTGTGCCATGATGGTATGGCTTACTAAGAAGTTGCGACACTACTTCCAATCTTACAAAGTCCAGGCCATTGCCAAGATTGACCCTATGAAGTACCTTTGTCAATCTCCCACATTAGCAGGGAAACTTTCTCGATGGTTATTGTTACTATCCGAATTCGATATTGAGTACGTGACTAAGAAGGTTATCAAAGGACGGGCCGTCGTAGAATTCCTCGCTAATCAGGCCATGGAGTCCGATTATGTTGAAAATCTTGACTTCCCTGATGAACAATTAGCAGTTATCGACGAGGTAAAACCCGTATGGACCATGTTTTTCGACGGCGCCATGAACCGGAAAGGAGCAGGACTTGGTGTTGTACTCATTACTCCTCATAATGAAGTCATTCCCCTTTCCAAGCGGTTACAATTTCCTGTTACTAACAACGGGGCAGAATATGAAGCTTGCTTATTTGGCCTTGATGCACTCCGAAAGATCAAAGCCAAAGATGTTTCTATCATCGGAGACTCTGCTTTGGTCATTAATCAAGTAACTGGTGATTGGGAAATCAAAGAACCCTCTCTACGTCCTTACCTTGAGGCTGTTTGGTCCAATTCAGCCAAATTCAATACCTGTGTGTTCCGTCATATATCCAGAGAGGAGAATCAAATGGCAGATTCTCTAGCCACCTTGGCATCTATGTGGGAAGGCCCCCAATCCCAACCCATCAAACCCATCATCCTCCAATCTTCCATGAATCCCTATCATTTCCGGATGGTCATAGCCGATGTCGACACCGATAATGGATGTTGGTATTTTGATATTGTCAAATTTTTGCGAGACGGCGAATACCCCGATTGTGCAACAGACTCTGAACGCGCTTCGCTACGGCGGTTATCTATCCGATTTCGATTACTGGATGATGACTTATTCAAACGCACTTCCGAGGGGCTTCTTCTTCATTGCTTAAATGAAATCGAGGCCTCATTAGTAATGCGCAGGATACATGCCGGTGATTGCGGGCCACACATGAATGGGATTGCCTTATCCAAGAAAATTCAGCGCCAAGGTTATTATTGGACAACTATGGTCGCTGACTGCATAACTGAAGTTCGGAAATGCCATGCCTGCCAGATTTATGGGGACATTAACCACCTACCATCCTCTAACTTGCATAGCGTTTCAACTACTTAGCCATTCTCGGCATGGGGGATAGACATAATTGGTGAGATTCGCCCATCCTCAACCAACGGACATAGATACATAGTCGTAGCAGTCGACTATTTCTCAAAGTGGGTGGAGGCCGAATCTTATACCAATATTACCGCCAAGAAATGGCCAAGTTCATAGAGAAGCACATCTTCACTCGATATGGTGTCCCTCACCACATGGTTTCAGATAATGGGGTACAGTTTCAAGGGGCAACGACAGAATTAATGGAGAAATATGGCATTGAGCATCATCGTTCATCGCCCTACCGGCCGCAAACCAATGGAGCAGTAGAAGCAGCGAACAAGTCCATTAAGAAAATCTTGAGCAAAATGGTTGTCACATACCGAGATTGGGCAGATAAGCTACCATTTGCGGTTTGGGGATACAGGACAAGTGTTAGAACTCCTACGGATCAGACCCCGTTCTCTTTGGTTTATAGTATGGAGGCGGTATTCCCAGTGAAAACAGAGGTAAAGTCGCTCAGAGTTGCCTTAGAGGCTAAGTTGAAGGAGTCAGATTGGGCTAGAGCCAGATTTGAACAACTAAACATGATTGATGAACAACGGTTGAAGGCCTTGGATCATTTACAAATGTACCAGCAGCGGATGGCTAGAGCATACAACAACAAGGTAAAGCATCTGAAACAACCTCTGAAAGCAGGTGATTTGGTCTTGAAACTCTTAAAGGCAACAAATGTTGATGTCAGGGGGAAGTTCCGTCCAAATTGGGAAGGCACATTCCTCGTTAAAAAGATTTTGAGCAAAGGAGCGGTCAAGATAATGGACATGGATGGCAATGAATTCGTCTATCCAGTCAACCAAGACAAGCTCAAACGCTATTACGTTTAGGCAAAAGAAATAAATTTTGTAAAAAGCAGTACAAAAACACAAAAAAATATATATAATTAACCCGTCGGCTAGCGCTTGGTTGGCCGAGCAGAAAGAAGGGTCTTTTTTGTTGAAAGATTGTAAATAACGGTCTGTTGAGTTGAAAACCCAAAAAGGGCGACTCAGGCAAAATGTAGGACACAGAGTGAAAACAGCAAGCACATTAATTGGAAAACCTGAAAAGGCCAGTTAGTGGCAGGAGTTAAACTGTTCGAAACATCTGTACCTATCTAAATTTCATTAATACAAGTGTGGTGATATGGCTGAATGAATTATGTATATGTTTATTTGGAGAAATATGTGCTATCTGATGGAACATTGCAAATAAACATCAAATCGATTTTTATTTTTATAGGCTTTCTTGTGTAAAAGGCAAAATAGTTCCGATAGATTCATGCTACATATGGTATGATCTATGCAAAAGCCGAAGTTGTTTATTACAAAGATAGGTTCAGTTACTTAGAACTACCAACATCCTTTTAAGACAACAACAGTTTCATTATTCATTGGCTTGATCGAGGATCATATGGGCTGAGACCATCTTCATCCCGAATCCATTCACGAGTCGCCCAAGAACGTCTTTCTGGGTCAATGATAGAAGCTATGACTTTTAGCCATCCGTGATAAAATCGGTTCGTCTCGGCAGTCTCCACGGATCCGTAGTTCAACTCAACGAAACGAGTATGATCCGCCCACATACCTGGTAGTATATCTGACCAGGTATAATGCCATTCAAAAACTGAGGAAGTACATGATTTGCGAGGAATTTTCTATCGTCTCCCGTATTGCCTACACAGTCGACTCGGAGAATAGAAGGTGGACTGATACAGGCCCATCAATATAATACCGTCTGCATGCATATCTTCTGCAACATGAGATATGGCCCACAAGGGGCAAAGCCAGCGAATTTGATCATCCCTATAATGACTGAAAGCTTCAATCCAGTCACCCTCACTTCATTCTCTATGGCTGACAGTCAGCAATCCTCGCTCAGTGTGGTGTAAAAGTCGATACCGAGCCGGGTCCCCGTGAGGAACTTGCTTCAATGATAGTTTCTCCATTAACCATACCTGTAATCAACGAATATCTAGAGATGAAAATTTACCTCGAGTAACGTGAGATGGTCTTCGACTAAGCCCGGGTTTGTGACAGCAGCATCCATACAGATAAGGTTCTCAGCTAGAGCCAGTGCAGATGGGGAATGACCTTGGAAAAGCGGGCCTATGATGGATAGTAACCGGAATGGGGCAACAACATCGACTCCACAAATAAACTCGGCCATGAGCAGCAATGCCACCATAAAGGGCCAGGCGAGGTGATCCCTGCTTGAATTGATACACCACTGCCGAACACTATCCATCCTGAAGCTGCCTGGAGAAGGAGGGTGAGACATGAAAGGAACAGTCGAGTCCAGGTTCCATAGACCCCTCATGCTGACTTGACTTCCAAATTGATAAGCAGGAACAGCAAAACGGAACGCTTGTGGACAAGGGATTCCAAGAATGGCCTGATATTCTTCGATCATTGGACAGAGCTCCTGAGTAGTGAAGCGAAAAACATGGGTGGAAGGGTCCCAGAATGAAAGCGAGGCCCGAAGCAGAGAGGGGTTCGCTGGTTGAAAAGCAAGATATTTAAATCCCCAGAGTCCGAATCTTTCTAACTTCTTCCAATCTGTATTCCTCATAGTTCGCAGGAAGTCCCTGAGCTGTTGGTTATGAGTGATCATGGTAAAGCAGGCTAAGCACAAGGAAATTCAGGAAAAACCGGCAAAATGTCCCCTCTATTTTTAGGACTACCAGCCAAAGGCCTGATCTTTAACTGCTACACCTGCGAATTGAGGGCACATATCAATATCCATTGGCACCACAGTGGCCTTAATCAAGCTACCAAGCAACACATCAAGCTGAGCTATCGAGGCATCACATCAGTCCTAAGCATACATCTAGAGGCGATAAAAACGCCTGAATCGTCATTTCTTGGATAAAACCAAATCCAAAACATCCGTCCCTAAAATCCAATTACCTGCTAAAACCTAAAGCTATGTCAAAGGGCGACACAAGCGCCAAAACCATCCAAATGTGCCAAATGTACTGATCAAAATACCCTAATGTAGCAGAGGTACAGATAGATGAATGAATAAAGAAACGAAATGAATATATCAAAACGGCCCAAACCGGCCCAGAACTAAGTCATCTAATCGGCCGAACCGGCCCAGAGCTACTCCTCGTCATCCTCGTCCTCATCACCCTCGCTCTCCTCATAGTCATCAATCGCCTGCTCATCATCGTCATCGGGGATGTCTCCTGGCGCGACTGGGGCAGGTGGCACCCGCTGTCCTCCTATGGTGAAAACGAGCCTCCTATGGGTGGCACCCTGCCGTGAAGACTCTCCTACCTCTGTGTGCTGGCTCCCAGCGCGCGGCTGGAGGATGTAATCATCAGATGCAATGGTCTTCCTCATCTCCCTGCGCTCCCTCCTCCGCTGCTCGTCCTCTGCCACACGTCACTCTAGCTCCTCAAAGCGCCGGTCGGCTGCCTGCCTAGCTGATATCTCCTTCTTCAAGGTGACCTGCATGCACATATAAGCATTCATACATAAACATCCACATGCATTTATATGTAAACATTTGCATATCGCATATTCATTCACCAATGGCATAAACATATAATTTGCAAGCATGCATATCATATGAACAGGAATGAAGCAAAGTGATACCTCAGCAAGAGTATCCTGGATGACCAGAAGATCTCTAAGGTCAAGAGAATGTCTCACAAGGCGCTCCGCCTCAGCACGAGAAACCTACATCGGAACAAACATGTCAAAACCTATCTTCTATCAAGAAATTCCCGAATAAAACCAAATAATATGGAACTCACATGGGTAGCATCCGGAGGTGTGAAGCCCAGGATATGAGGACGCTCCTCCAGCCGGGTCAGGTCACACTCTCCGGCCATATTCATCAGAGCAAAAGCTATCTCTAGCCCGGTAGCAAGACGCTCCTCGATCATGGGAGCGGGAGAAGCAGAACGCTGACCTGAGCGCAGGCCACCTCTAGCAGGGGAGGAGCGATCAATGCGGGTTCTCTTCCTGCCAGTGCCCTGCAAAAGACAAATCAAAGTCAGGAAATTCATTTGGACAATTAATGGAAAAGAAGAAAAGCAATAATACCAGGGAAAGGATCATACCCTGGAGCTAGATGCGGACCAACCTCGGGCACCGCCGCCTCCGCCATCACCGCCGTCTCCGCCGTCGCCTCCACCACCTCCTCCAGCGACCTCAATATCATCCTCAGGAAACTGACCCCACATCCTCTCGTGATAGGCGACAGAGTCCTCAGCCCACAACCTGGAGCACTCGGGAAGTAGACAAGTGGCCATCCAGGTGGTGTAACTAACAGTCGAGCCAGGCATGCTGGCTATCGGGCGGCCATCTCCCTCGATGAAATCTCGAATGTCGTCCGCCCGAGTGATCACCAAATGAGGCCAATAAAGACCAGCAGGGGGCAAGAAAGGAATCTGGTGGCTATCTACAGTCTCATCTCTGCATCCCCTGATCCGCTCGCCAAAATACCACTCCTGAGACAGAGGACTCTCTAACACAAGGTGATGATCATCAACCTCCTTCCTAATCTTGACTATCTCAGCATAATGGGGCAAAACTACCCAAGGGTCGCGCTTTAACTGCTAGCAAGAGTTTGTATAGTTAGACAAAGATGTTTCAAAACATGTGTTCTACCTAACTACATCAACTTTGGAAAGAGAAGGAATTGATACCTGACCAAGGGTCAACCTCCTCAAGCACTCACGGTATCCGGTCTCATACCGGCAAAATCCGCCTACCGACTGGCACCATTTGGCCAAACAATGCGCACCAACAGCCGCATCTCCCTTGAAGCGGAGGGGAGGGAAAAATCCGTACTCGAATGCCCAAACCTGCACAGTCAAGAACAAGTCAGCTCAAATCAAGAGAAATACGAAGTGAAATTGGAGATGTCTTTCAGAAAGAAGGATACCTGGAGCAGAACATGACTAAGCTTGAGGGCCTTATCTTGCTTCCTCACTGCCGAATCCAAACCAAAGTACATCTGCCCTAATATAGCACGGAGCCAATTCAACTGGCCTACCTCCTCTAAATCCTCGACAGCAGAAATCAGGCCATAATTGATCTTGCTCGAGGTCACAGGGAAGAATAATACAGAAAGCAGAGTGATGATAAATGACCTCACATAGGGGACCCTGTCCAGCACAGGCACCTCAGCCATCCCCGTCCAGTAATCAGCAAGTGTACCATATGCTATCTTCCCCTCAGTCGGCCTCACACCGAACAAATCTCTCACTCGATCAGCCACATACCCCTTCGTGGGGAACCGGTCCAGGAAAACATCGAAGTGGATGGTCTTCTTAGTTCACTTCAACCCCGTCATGGCTACCACGTCGGAGGGGGTGATAGTCAGCTCATTCACAGGAAGGTGAAAGGTGTGAGACACGTCACACCATCGCTCCACCATAGCAGTCAGGGCGGTGTGCGAAAGGTGGGTCATAAGCTTGGGTGTGAGGCGAGCTAAGACCCCAAACCCGGTGTCATCGATCATCCTCCGAAGGTGGACGTCTCCATCTGCATGCTCCCATCAACTGTAGATACGGCTAATCCCCGTAAGGCTCTCAAATATGTGAGGCTGCAAAAACAATTCACAAATCGGTGAGAAAGCACAAATGATAAGCTAAATGCAGGATAAGGGACGAAATACAGCCTAAACATCTCTTGGAAGTGTCAGGTAGTTAGATTCCAACATTATTTTTACAGAGTTAGAAGTTGAAGATTGAAGGTTGGCAAACAGGAGTCAATACCGATATCTGAGGTTTGTAATGACCTAGGATGTCGTTATAGACATCTGATCTAGCCCTAGATCAAAATTCACGCAAAGAATAGAAGTATAGCGCCTGATCTAGCCCCTAGAGGATGACTTTTGTGAAATAAAAGTGTTAGATGTCCATACCGGTATCATGATGCCACAACGACATCACATGATGCCGTTAGGGGCATCACAGATGCCGATATGGACTATCAATACCGGTATGGACTATCGATACCGGTATGGACACTGTCAAACCCTAACTTCAAACTCAGTTCAAATTCGCCCAAAAATCTCATGTTTTATGACCTAATACCAACCCCAAACATCAAATACATGACATACTACCTATTCATGCAACAATTTCGCACGAAATCGAAGCAATCCAACCTAATCTATTCAAAAATCATTAAAAAAAAACCAAAACTGAAATTGAAATTGAGGGGGTTTTGGGTTTTCAATGGACCTACCTGGACTTGTGAGATGTGAGGATTGCGCCTAACAACGGGATTCAGTGTCGTTATAGGTGTATTGATGCGAAAACTGAGGAATTCATCTCCTCGATCCAACCCGTAGCCTCTAGGAACCTTCAAAACCTTGATATCAGGATTATCAGTGGCTGGTAACTCAGTTGGATCAAGAACCCGTGGATTCCTTCCCTTCAATTTCTTCAACATGGTTTGATTGAAGATTCGGAGAATTTTGTGGGAGGATTTGAAGGATTTGAAGAATAGGAGAAGAAAGGGTTCGGTTTCTGAGAAGAGTTTGAGTTTGAATGGGTTTTTTGAGACTGATCGAAGATTTGAGACTGAATTGTCGATGTCGTTACCGGTGTCATTAATACCGGTAACGACATCACGACGTCGTTATGGGCATCGTGATACCGTTATTGACACCAATTCACCACAAACCTCATTTCGTGAAGCCCGGCCCAATTTTCATCAGTCCAATATCAATTTGGACCCGATTGTCAAACCTTTACGCATCAAAGGAGCAGTTTATGGGACATTCCCAATTTTCTAAACTCAGTTTCAACAAATTCCAAAGTCTGCGTGTTTTAATATTTGATTGAAAATTTCCGCTTTTAGTTATTTTCAATCAAAGAATTAAAACATGTATCGTGTAAATACATTTACAAAATTTTTATTTGCAGGGAATTATCGATTATGAGACTGGTCAAAACAAGCATGGTTTGTCTGAACCAACTTAAATCAAAGACATGACAGACAGGATGCGCCTCACCCTAGACTCATCAACACCAATTTCAACAATAATAAAACTTCAATTTTACTTTATTTTTCTTAATACTGATATTTACAAAGTTCACATTTACAGGTCTTGCTGGCAATTATTCTTTGCTATCTTCTCTCTACCTGACGCCTCAATCTGGCAATCTCTGCATCTCGATCATGGAGGGTAGCAATTAATCCTTGAATGGTGTCGGTCGTCTCTTGGATCCGCGCTTCGTAGGCCAAGCATTTTTTACGTTCCTGACCTAATAAGACCTTCAACACAGAGAGCATACACCATAAACACTTGTAAATTTGAAAGGAAATCAAATGGTGAGAATACCTGAGCCACGCAATTCTGCAAGGTGATCAGGTCCTGGGCAGCTATGTAACGACGCAAGATGTCCTCCACATTAGCTCGCGGGACCTACGAGGATGAAAAATCTCAAAATACGATTGCAAAAGCGAAGCCATAATTATGAAGGGAGAATACTCACGTGAGTAGTATCCGGAGGCATGAATTCCACCGTGCAAGGGCTGGGCAGTAATGTCTTGACTCTCTGTTCCCCATCCAGCTCGAGCAGAGGAAATGTGGTTTCAAAAGAAGTGGACACGTAGCCCTCTACGGGACTCAAGGTAGGCCTAGTCCCGAGACTTTGCTCCTCAACCGGGGCTCTATCACCAGCCTAAAAAAGGAAATAAACTCACAACCACAAGACCAATGTAAATCATAAAAGACGAATCGACATATCCAAGAAGGGCCAGCTACGTCTCTGGCTGTGTCTGCGGGATCCTCAAAAAGATATCTAAGGCCGTCATCATCCTCATCATCGCTAGGCTCCTCATTCCTAGAAGCTCGCTCGATATCATCTCGCACTAATACAGGACAAGGGGGAGGGAGAGGTGTCAAATACTTCTTTCGTATTGCTTCTTCCACCCTAGTCCGATGGGCTTCCTCGGTATCATCAAGCCACAGTCTAGGGCAAGGAGGAAGGAGAAAAGCCAAGTGGTCTTTGTATGAGACACCCGCCAAAGACTCAAATCGCAAGCCATGGCCGTCAAAGAACATAACCTGGTCTATCGGGTCAGTAATCATCAAATGAGGCCAGAAAACCCCAACTGGGGGATGAAGTGGCACAGGCCTCTCCACAACAGTGAAAATCCTCCAACCCCGGATACGCTCACCGAAGTACCACTCGAGCGAGAATGGACTCTCTAAGACAAAGCGGCAGTCGTCTACGTCTCTCCTAATGGACTCAACATCAGCCCGGTTGGGCAATTCGATCCAAGGATCCTCGACCAGCTACAATTCATATCAAAATTCTAAAGTTGGTAAACCATTACTTTATAAATGCATTTAAACTAACTATTTTATTTCTTGTGTAGTGAAAGGACCAACGAGGAATAAAGAACAGGTACCTGCTCTCTGATCATATTACGAATGCACTCTCGATAATCCGTCCTCTCTTTAAGAAAACCGTCAACGCCTCGGCACCACTTGGAGAAGAAGGCGTTCCTCGCTAGAAACCTGAAGGTGGGAGGAGGGAAGATGTGATATTCAAACGCCCAAATCTGCAAAAAGCAAACAAGACATACGGTTAAATGCTTAAAGGTTCCTAACTCAGAATATCAAGAAAGAAAATCACTTATTGGGACCTTACCAGCAAAAGGACATAGCTCAGTTTGACGCACAACTCCTGTGCCCGCACCGCTACATCCAACCCAAAATATAATTGGCCAAGTATCGCTCGAGGCCAGTTCCACCCCCGGATCGACTCAATATTCTCAATGGCTTAAATCAACCCGTAATTGATCTTGCAAGAGGCCAACGGAAAAAAGAGGACGGTCAGAAGCGTAATGATAAAGGATCGAACGCACTGCGCTCGCTCCTACGCTGTGTTCACCCTTGTCTTTGTCCAATGATTAAACAAATCTGAACAGGTTAATCTCTCGTTATGTGTCACGCCAAACAGGACCTCCACGCGGTCTATCACCTCAGGCCAGCTGGTGAAACAGTCCATGAACACATCAAAGTGGATCACCTCACCAGCCCAGGGAAGACCGGTCACTGCCACAACATTAGAAGGTGTGATGGTCAGCTCATCCACACGGAAGTGGAACTTGTGGGTAGTCTCAGACCATCTCTCGATCAATGCAATCATAGCAGCATCCGATAAATGGGACATGGTAGTTGGGAGGACCCTGGCAATATCCCCAAAACCTGTATTGTCAACCGCTTGCACCAAGAGCGGATCCTGCTTAATTGACCTCCACCATTTGCCAATAATACCAATCCCGCCAAAATTGCCAAAAATATGGGGCTGCATAAGATAAAGCGTCCATGGTTATACAAAAATTAAGGAAATCGTTTGCCAGGTCATTAACGACATCACTCATGTCTTTAACGACAACACCCATATCAGTAACGATATAGCCCATATCGTTACTGACATCAGGTCAGCAACGACATAAACCATATCGTTAAGGAGACGAACCATGTCGGTAACGACATCAGAGTTACAGAATGGTGAATCGTCAGTCCTACAAATACAAGCCCAAAATCCACACTTTTACATATAAAATCAATTCTAAAGCATTCCTAGCATCCACTACAAGAAATTTTGCATTTTATGACACATGAAAATTGTCACAAAAACAAGTTTTTTCGTCACCTTTAATTATAGGTGACGAAAATTCATCGTCGCAGGCTCGTCATAGAATGTGCGTCGTATTTTATCTTTGTGACAATATTCTATTTCGTCATCAAAAACATTGTTTTTATATGACAAAAAATTGTAG
>CAOJBI010532165.1:0-17497 GCA_948277035.1 Euphorbia corollata
TTTGATTCATGCCGCATCTTTCTTATTATATTATTGGATGAGGAGGAATTTGGGGATTGAATTGGAAGGATCTTCCTTTTATCATGAAATTTGAGCTCTGAGTCGAGGAGATTTTGATTTTTGTTGTCAAATCGGTTGCTATCTGTTTCCATTGCGGTGTCATTACTGTCAAAATCAGGAACAGTGAGTTCCAATTCAAAGAAAGAATCATCATCTTCAAATTCGTAATAATCCGAGCATGCTATACTAGAGGGGCGATATTGGTCTTTGTTGTGAGCTGTAGATTTCCAGAATTTGAGGGAATACAGAGCTTCCATGGCAGAAATTGGAAAGGAGGAGGAAAAAGAGAAGGATTTTGATTAGGGTTTTAGAAAAAGAGGGGTCTTTATAATTTATAGTGATGGTGAGATAAAAGGAAGTTGTTTTAGTAATTTTTATACATAGTAAAGGCTGGTATTTGTTGCAGCATTGAAAATGGTGTTTCAATTCAAGTGAGAGGGAAGAAGACGAATTTGAGGAGGAGGAAGAAGAACAAACAGTGCTATTCCGAATTTGCCCTTTGCCACGTCAGCAAATTTAACGGTGTCAAGAAAAAATCCCTGTTTTGTTAACGATTCAAAACCACGAGTCCTCTTTTGAGACCCAAAATAACACAGGATCCCTTTTGAAAAACGATCAAACCACATGGTCCTTTTTTGAAGTTTACCCTAATTAATAAATGATTACTAGATGTAGTTGGTCCTGCAAAAATAAAGAATTTATGCGATAGTTGTCAGTTAGGAATGCTTGCTAAATTTCCGTTTAGTCGTTCTGTTCATTCAACTAATAAAATATTTGAAAAAGTCCATTGTGATTTATGGGGACCGTCTCCTATTTTGTCAATTAACAAGTTCCGATTTTGTGCATGTATTGTTGACGATTTTTCTAAATTTACGTGGTTAATTCCATTAAGACGTAAATCATATTTCTATTCAACTTATATCGCATTTGAACAATTTATCCTTCGCCAATTTAATACAACAATAAAGGTTTTTCAATCCGATGGCGAAGGAGAATTCACTAATAATGATTTAATGTCTCATTTTCTGGCCACAAGGGTTGTGCATCATGTTTCATGTCGATACAAACCTGAACAAAACGGAACAGTTGAGCGACAACATCGTATAATTCGTGAACTCGGAATGGCAATGATGTTCCACAGTAGATACCTCTTTTCCTTTGGGTGGAGGCTTTTTCGACGGTTGTTTATTTGTTAAATCGGCTCCCCTCATCGGCTATTGATTTTGACACTCCATACTTTAAATTACATAATCAACATCCAGATTACTCTATTTTACATGTATTCGGGTCCAAGTGTTTTCCATACACGTAGGACTCTAAAGCGAATAAATTCGATGCTAAATCCACTTTGTGTATTTTTGCAGGTTACAGTGACAAGTTTAAAGGGTACAAGTGCTATGATGTTCAGCAAAAACAATTTATTTTCTCGCGCCATGTTGCCTTTGATGAAACTAACTTTCCATATAAAAATTCATCAAATGCGATAGTCACTGCACATACTCATTCATTAATTGATGACTAGGTATCACCTTCATTAAAACCAAGCCCAACACCACAAACACAACCCAGCCCACGAACCGAAATAACCCATATCCCAATTTCAAACATCACATATCCCTCAATTGCTACTTCATGCCATCCCAATTCTGATAACCCCCTGCTGCCCTCCACCACCAATTCATTACCAACCACCAACTCAGCCACCAACCAGTCACCGCTCACCACTTCCTCAACTCAGCCACACGCTCCTGCCACCTCAGCCACCCACCAATGAACACCCGCCGCCTCAACCATCCAACAACAATTCAATGACACCTCAGTCACCAACCAGCCACCATCTACCACCTCCTCAACTCAACCACATATCCAATCCCTTCCGCCACCTCCCCAAATGCTGGAATTTCCCTCCACCATCTCACCAACACAAGGCGAAACCCCAACCACCCCAATTTCTACCTCACCGTCTCCGTCAGAACCTGCCATACCGCTACCACTCCCTTCTCTTCCACCAGCTCCCATCTAGAGAGTTACAACACGATCCCAAAATAGGATTGTTAAACCAAATCCCTACTATGCACTACATGTACAGGTCTCAACAACGGTTCCTAAAGAGCCCAGAACCATCAAACAAGCACTCAATCATCCGGGATGGCGTGCCACCATGGTTGAAGAACTCGATGCCCTTCATAAAAATGACACTTTGGTCTTGGTTCCCTATACTTCATCAATGAACTTGATCGGCTCCAACTGGGTGTTTAAAACGAAGCTCAATTTGACGGAAGTTTAGACCGGCTCAAAGTCCAACTTGTGGCAAAAGGGTACCACCAAATTGATGGCATTGATTTTACAAAAACTTTTTCCCCAGTTATAAAACCATGTATAATCAGGTTGGTTTTGTCAGTTGCCTTGAGTCTTAAATGGCAAATACGTCAATTGGACGTTAAAAATGCCTTTTTACATGATATAATTTCTGAAGATTTGTACATGGTTCAACCTCTTGGTATGATTGATTCATTCTTTCCTTCTCATGTTTGCAAATTAAAAAAAGCTCTGTACGGTTTTCGAGAAGCTCCAAGGGCGTGGTTTGATAGATTAAGTAGATGCTTACTTGACTATGGCTTTGTGTGCAGTTTAGCAGATCCCTCGATGTTTATCTATCATTCATCTCAAGGGACAGTGGTACTTCTCGTGTATGTTGATGACATGCTGCTAACAGGATCTTCCCCTTCCTTAAAGCTTTATTTATTGATTTGCTTTGTAAAAATTTTGCAATGAAGGATATAGGAATTATTCATCATTTTTTAGGGATATAGGAATTACTCAAAATTGTTCACTGCATACTCCGCTATATCAAAGGAACAGTGAACCTAGGCTTACATCTGGTGGCAGATACTAATTTTGCTCTGTGTGTGTTTGCAGATTCGGACTGGGCTGGCTGCCCCCTCACCAGAAGGTCAACAACTGGCTACTACACCTACCTAGGACGTAACATTATCTCATGGTGTGCCAAAAAGCAACAAACAGTTTCTCGTTCAAGTACTGAAGTTGAGTATCGAGCAATGGCTCACGCTGTTGCTGAATTAACATGGTTAACTTACCTACTTCGAGATCTTCGAATTCGGAATCATGCCCCACCTGTATTGTTTTGTGACAACCTTAGTGCTCTGTATCTCACGGTCAATCCGGTGTTCCATGCTAGAAGTAAACATATTGAACTAGACTATCACTTTGTTAGAGAAAAAGTTGCTCAACAACAGCTTATCACTAAACATGTATCATCTGACAAGCAGCTTGCCGATATATTCACCAAGTCCTTGCCTAAGTCCATATTGCCTACATTTTTGCCCAAACTATGCCTCTTGCCCCGGCATAGTTTGCGGGAGGGTAATAACACATTTACAGCTGCAGAATATGTGGAGAGATAACGTTGTTTGGAGATAAAAGGTGTTGACATATTCAAATATCTTATCAGAATAAAATATGTTTAGGGATAGGTTAGTTGTTGAGTGATTTCCTCTTTAACAAAATATTGTATTTGTTCAACAAACCTCATCCATTCATGCGATAGGTTGAGCTTCATGGCTATATAAAGCCATCACTGTACATTAGTGCTTAAATAATAAGAACAGAATACAAAAGTCCAGTTTCACAGCCAGATTACTCATCTTCTTCACAATTATGTTCTTTTCAGTTTTTATCTTGGTATCAGAGCGGGTTCGTCCTATCTCTATATCACTACCAAAACACCATGACAACACTCTCCATGTCAATTAATGTGGGTAACTTTGTAACCCTCAAACTTGAACAGACAAATTATTCACTCTAGCGTGAGCAAGTTATCGGACTTGCCGAAAGCCAAGAAATGATCGATCATCTCAACACAATTCCACCAAAAAATCATGCCTTGACAGAAAACCCCATATCAGAAGCAAAAAAAGAGTACACTGATTGGCAAAAATCTGACCGTCTACTTAGAGGTTGAATCATTTAAACATTATCAGAAGAATCACTAGGATTGGCTATTGGGCATGAGATAGCTTACGCTGTTTGGGAAGCTCTCAAAGAAGCATACGTAGCAAATTCTCAAGAGCGAGAATTCACGTTGCGTCAACAACTCACTTATCTACGTAAGGAGGACACTGTCATCATGGTGGATCATATTTGCAATTTCAAGCGTATCTGCGACAACCTCGCAGGAATTGGTAGTCCTGTTACTGATAATGAAAAAGCTTTTTGTTTACTAACAAGCCTTGGTCCACAGTATGAAATGTTCACTACCACGATACTCAAACCACCATGACCCTCCTATGGTGAGTTGATTTCTTAGCTGTAAAACCATGATCAACGCCGACACTGGTATACAACTCCGACAACTTAGCAGTTCGTCAATCATACACCACATCTGCCATTTTTTACTCAACAATAGAAGCTTGCCTCGCAGCCATAACAACCACATTTTTATTCTCAAGGGCGTGGCTTTCAAGCGTAGCAACCACGTGCTTCAGCTTCCCCTTCTACTGGACAACGTCAACCCGCTCCTCCTGGTCAACGTTAGATGACAGCAATAGAGTATGAACGGTATCGTAATGACATATGTCAAATTTGTGGAAAGCAAGGACATACAATCAAGATCTGTTGGTGGCTTCCTAAGGCTGCAACATCCTTTGACGATCTCCCTCAGGCTACTCTGACCTTGGATAATTCAATTGCTGAACCATACTACTGCGACAAACCACATTACTGCAATGAAGGTATGATAAATAATATAAAATTTTATAATGGCTCTAACTCTATTTTGGTTGGTAATGGAACAACTATGCCCATAACAGGTGTAGGACATTTAATTATCCTATATGACAATAAAATTTTATCCCTTTCGGATGTTTTATTGGTTCCAGATCTCAAGAAAAATTTGTTATCAGTTAGTCAATTAACTTCTCAAGTACCTGTGAATTGTGAATTTACTGACACTTCTTTTCTTATAAAGCACAGATCTACAGGAACAATCCTCATGAAAGGATCAAGGAAGGATGATTTATACACTGTTTCAAGTCAACCTGAAGCTTATTTTTCTAGTCGCTTTCATTCGAATAATGTTGATATTTGGCATCAACGATTGGGACATCCCCAAGAGTCAGCCATTATTAGATTAATTAATAAAGGATTGCTATATGTAGTTGGTCCTGCAGAAATAAAGAATTTATGCGATAGTTGTCAGTTAGGAAAGCTTGTTGAATTTCCGTTTAGTCGTTCTGTTCATTCAACTAATAAAATATTTGAAAAAGTACATTGTGATTTATGGGGACCGTCTCTTATTTTGTCAATTAACAAGTTCCGATTTTGTGAATGTATTTTTGACGATTTTTCTAAATTTCCTTGGCTAATTCCATTAAGACATAAATTAGATTTCTATTCAGCTTATATCGTATTTGAAAAATTTATCCTTCGCCAATTTAATAGAACAATAAAGGTTTTTCAATCCGATGGCGAAGGAGAATTCATTAATAATGATTTAATGTCTCATTTTCTGGCCACAAGGGTTGTGCATCATGTTTCATGTCCATAGAAACCTGAACAAAACGGAACAGTTGAGCGACAACATCGTATAATTCGTGAACTTCGAATGGAAATGATGTTCCACAGTAGAGTACCTCTTTTCCTTTGGGTGGAGGCTTTTTCGACGGTCGTTTATTTGTTAAATCGGCTCCCGTCATCGGCTATTGATTTTGACACTCAATACTTTAAATTGCATAATCAACATCCAGATTACTCTATTTTACATGTATTCGGGTCCAAGTGTTTTCCATACACGTGGGACTCTAAAGCGAATAAATTCGATGCTAAATCCACTTTGTGTAATTTTGCATGTTGCAGTGATAAGTTTAAAGGGTATAAGTGCTATGATGTTCAGCAAAAACAATTTATTTTCTCGCACCATGTTGCCTTTGATGAAACTAACTTTCCACACAAAAATTCATCAAATGCGATAGTCACTTCACATATTCATTAATTGATTGCTAGGTATCACCTTCATTAAAACCATGCCCAACACCACAAACACAACCCAGCCCACGAACCGAAATAACCCATATCCCAATTTCAAACATCACATATCCCTCAATTGCTACTTCACGCCATCCCAATTCCGATAACCCCCTGCTACCCTCCACCACCGATTCATTACCAACCACCAATTCAGCCACCAACCAGTCACCGCCCACCACTTCCTCAACTCAGCCGCGCGCTCCTGCCATCTCAGCCACCCACCAACGAACACCCGCCGCCTCAACCATCCAACAACAATTCAATGACACCTCAGCCGCCAACCATCCACCGTCTACCACCTCCTTAACTCAGCCGTATATCCAATCCCTTCCGCCACCTCCCCAAATGCTGGAATTTCCCTCCACCATCTCACCAACACAAGGCGAAACCCCAACCACCCTAGTTTCTACCTCACCGTCTTTGTCAGAACCTGCCACACCTCTACCGCTCCCTTCTCTTCCACCAGCTCCCATCAAGAGAGTCATAACATGGTCCCAAAATGGGATTGGTAAACCAAATACCTACTATGAACTTCTTGTATAGGTCTCAACAACGGTTCCTAAAGAGCCCAAAACCGTCAAACAAGCACTCAATCACCCGGGATGACGTGCCGCCATGGTTGAAGAACTCGATGCCCTTCATAAAAATGACACTTGGGTCTTGGTTCCCTGTGCTCCATCAATGAACTTGATCGGCTCCAAATGGGTGTTTAAAACGAAGCTCAAACCTGATGGAAGTTTAGACCGGCTCAAAGCCCGACTTGTGGCAAAAGGGTACCACCAAATTGATGGCATTGATTTTACAGAAACTTTTTCCCCTGTTATAAAACCAGGTACAATCAGGTTGGTTTTGTCAGTTGCCTTGAGTCTTAAATGGCAAATACGTCAATTGGACGTTAAAAATGCCTTTTTACATGGTTTAATTTCTGAAGATTTGTACATGGTTCAACCTCCTGGTATGATTGATTCATCCTTTCCTTCTCATGTTTGCAAATTAAAACGAGCTCTGTACAGTTTACGACAAGCTCCAAGGGCGTGGTTTGATAGATTAAGTAGATGCTTACTTGACTATGGCTTTATATGCAGTTTAGCAGATCCCTCGATGTTTATCTATCATTCAACTCAAGGGACAGTGGCACTTCTCGTGTATGTTGATGGTATGCTGCTAACAGGATCTTCCCCTGCCTTAATAACTTTATTTATTGATTTTCTCTGTAAAAATTAAGGATCTAGGAATTATTCATCATTTTTAGGGGTTGAACTTTCTTCAATCTTTGATGGCTTACATTTATCTCAAACACATAATGCCTTGGATATCTTGGATAGGACAAATATGTTAGGGTGCAAACCAATGCCAACATCGTGGGATGCTAAATCTATAAGTGTTGACTCCACCTTACTCACTAATCCATCCTTTTATCGTAGTATTGTTGGTGCACTGCAATATCTTACATTAACTCGCCTAGATATCTCTTGCAGTGTTAATTATGCATCTCAATTTTTGCAGCCACCGACTGTTGCGCATCTCAAAATTGTTCACCGCATACTCTGCTATATTAAAGGAACAGTGAACCTAGGCTTACATCTGGTGGCAGATACTAATTTTGCTCTATGTGCGTTTGCAGATTCGGACTGGGTTGGCTGCCCCCTTACCAAAAGGTCAAAAACTGGCTACTGCACCTACCTAGGACATAAAATTATGTGCCAAAAAGCAGCACACAGTTTTTCATTCAAGTATTGAAGCTGAGTATCGAGCAATGGCTCACGCTGCTGCTAAATTAACATGGTTAGCCAAATCTGTTCACTACAAAATTTATAGTCCAGTTTATAGTCTTTTTAAAGCAATCAAAATAATTAGTTATCATTAACTACACTCTTCAACATGAAGAATACAATAAAAGCAAAAATATAAACAAAAGGTCATCCCTTAATGCTACTGTGAGCGGGCGGGAGGATCTCGCGAACGCGGGGCCGGCAGCAGAGGCTCGGTGCCATCGCGATGCGTGCATTTCGATTATTGCCTGATCTTGAGATCGTACGTGCGGTTGTGTGATAAAAATATGATTCATCGAAAGCCGATTGTGAAATTTTGTGGTAAAAATATTCTGTGATAAATTTCCACTGAAAAATGTCTCATAGGTTGTTATGCGAGAAGACAATATCACAGATTTAATTTGAAGTAAAAACAAGGTTTAAAACTTCAATTAAATAACTCATAGTCGCCACCTGGTTCAGCTCTACCAGGAAATTATGGTATAAAAATTCATTTTTGTAAATTTAAATACCGAAAGAGAGATTCTGGGTAAGGGCAAAATAGTTACTCTTCACAATTTGATTCAAGATATAAGTATTCCATGAATTTATTTCAAAATGAGAAAATTTTCCTAAGTCCGGTTTTATTTTTGCACAAAAATAAAACAATAAAGATATATCACAATTATTTCCTGCACAACAATTCATATATGTCCGCGGGTTAGTTTCGGAAATTAAATGTTAGTTGTTAGTAAGCGTTTTCCCAGTTTTTTGGGAATTTTGGCTTTTAATATTACATGGCTTTGTCACAAATTACATTGATTTGTAATAAATAAACCACCACGAAACGTAGCGAGTCCGCTAGCAGATTATGGTGAATTAATTGCTGAAAAATAAATAATGAATTAAAACCACTACAATATGGTGAATTGACCACCACATTATGGTGAATTGACCATCACATTATGGTGAATTGTGCAGATAAGTAAATTACTGAAAAGTAAATACTTAAATTAAAACCACCACATATCGTAGCAAGTTTGCTAGCGAAATATGGTGAATAGTGCTGGTAAGTAAATACTGAAAAGTAAATGACTTTGAAGTAAATATTGAAAAATAAATAAGTTAGGTCAATTATGTGGCATCCTCCCACTTTCGTCAGGAATTTTACCACATTTAATTATTGCGTCAAGTTAGGTTGATTAAATGGTGTTTTCCCACTTTCGTTAGGAATTTTACCATAATTTATTATTATGTGAAGTTTTAGGTTAGCTGAGTTAGAGGTCCTCCATTTATAATGGGGAAAAATATATACACAGATGTATATAAAATTGAATAACTTAAATCACCACAAAATGGGATAAATACCCCATTATATGGTAAAATAACCAATATAAACAATAAATATAATATATATATATATATATATATATATATATATATATATATATATAAGTGCATGTATACATATAAATAAGTATATATATATAAGTAAATATATGTATACAACAAGTATATATACAAATATATAAAAAAATTATTAATGAAATTAATCAATTAGGGTTTACCCTCAGCGTACCTTTTCTAGAGTCCAGGGTGGTCTGAGAGCCGGCTTGGAACCGATTGTGATGAAATTGATGTTGAGGATATTTTTTCCGGTGCTACGGAAGTGAAAACCTTGACAAAACGGGATAGAAATTCGAATCTAAAAAGCTTACCGGTGCTACGGTGAAAACCTTTGAAAAATTAACGAAAATTAACCTGAAAACTCGTAACCGAAAGAGTAACTTGATTTAAAAATCAAACCCGAGTTTAAAAACTTAAGTTCTATTGAAAACCTAGTTATAGCCCACCAACTGAGTAAATGGTCGAGCGACCAGTTACTCCATAGTGAGTAACTGGTCGCTCGACCAGTTACTGAGTGGAGTGTGACATCACTCCACTCAGCAAGTGGTCAATGACACGCGCAACTGCATCGTGCCTGCGTCGCATTTTTCCGTGTCTTTTCGACTGATTTCGACCTTTCTTTCCGAGCTTTGATTTTGCCCAAATTGGCCAACTTCGGACTTGGTCCGGACCGGAATTTTTCAGTGTTTGAAAATAGTGATTCCGTGATTCGATGCTTTATGAATAGTGATTTTCTGAAATTTTGATTTCTGTGCGCGATTCGGCTCTGTTTAGGCTCTCGAAACCCTAGAAATGAAATAGGCATTGTGTCCTCATTGGGTGTTGACGGATCGTGCTAACAGTTTGCCCCTCGTGTATATAAATTTCGAAAGTCGATAATTTGATATACACGAAACGACTGGGGAAAAGATGCATGTGTGAATGAGTTAACATTTGTTTAAATCGACTTATTTTTGAACAAAATATTTTGCCCCTTCGATTTAAACAATGTTAATGAAAACATAAAAACATGAGAATGTGTTTTTATGAAGATATATATTTTGTGCGTGTAAAAGCTATTTTTGGAAAATATTTAATGTATGAGGATGTGATTTTTGTGAAAATTAGTCACGGTCCGCCTATGCGTGATGCAAAGATTGGGTTAGGGATCATACCTGCCCCTAGTAGCCTTGATAAGGAAGGTATTAACTTTGTTGATCAGTTTTCTCATCTGCGAGTTTAGCACTGTCAGCCGTATTTGATTTGTTCCATTTCTGCTTTAATAGCATTGGTGATGATGACGTTGTCTTCGTTGATCAGTTTTCTCGTCTGGGAGTTTGGCACTGTCAGCCGCATTGACATGTTTAATTCCTGCTTTAGAAATCATAACAATCGTGATATTGTTGGATATGGTGATCAATTTTTCTCAACTGGGAGAGAAAATTGTCAGAAGTGTGGTGATCAGCTGTTCTCATCCGGGAGAAAAACTGTCGAGTGATCAGCCCTTTTCTATGGAGATAAAGTACTATCAAATTTGGTGATAAATTTTTCTTAGCTGGAAGAAAAATTATCGGATTTGAATTGTGATGATCAACTTTTTACATTTCGTAGAAAAGTTGTCGGATATGGGGATCAATTATTCTCAATTAGGAGAAAATTGTCAGATGAGGTGAGAAACTTTTCTCATTCGGGAGAAAAGTCGTCGGACGATCAGTTCTTTTCCCTTAAGATAAAGTGCTGTCAGATGTGATAATAAATTTTTCTTAGCTGGAAGAAAAAATAATTGAATTTGAATTGTGATTGATCAACTCTTTACATTTCGTAGAAAAGTTGTCGGATATGGTGATCAATTATTCTCAACCGGGAGAAAAATTGTCATGCCGGGATATTTTGAAGAAATTCCATTAATCCCGATGGAAGTGAATTGATTATGAGAGACGTAAAAAATTAATTCCAATTTGCGGAAATTAATTTTATACGTAAAGGATTTTTGGATTTTGAATTTTTGATTTTTAGGATAATGGATATCCATTTTGATTCCATTTTTAATTAATTCAATTAATTAATTTAATTGAAAAATTAATTTTTTTATGCATGAAATGTTTATGCGGATGAAATTTAATTTTTGGTTTATTATATTTTTTTAAAATAAAAAATCAAAAGAAAATGAAACAAACAAATAAAAGAAAAAAAAAGAAGAAAAAAGGTGGGTCGGATCCGGATCGCCCAGTGGGTTGGATCCGGATCGCTGGGTCGGAGCAGCATCGCGGGTCGACCAAGAAACGGACCGGTCGGCCCTTTACTACATAAAGGGTCGACCGGCCGGTTCACTAGTTCTGCTTATAAAAGCAGAACCAGCCCCCATACGCCATTAACGGTGAACTTCAAAGCTCCCAACCTCAGTTTTTTCGATTTTCCGGCCATTATTACCCAAAAAACTCTTGCTCTTTCACTATACTTCGGGTTTTAAGCAATGTTTCCATTTTTCTTTTCCCGTTTATCCCGATTTTGCTCTGATTCGTCGGAATCTCGATGTGGTATAAATTAGATAACGTCCGATTTCCGCTCCGAATCCTTCACTCGGAGTACCCGGAAATCGATATTGACGGGGTATCCGTGCATATTCCATCAATTGGCTCCAAGGATCAGTACATTCTCCCGGGAAATCGGAGTTTTTACGGACTCGTCGAATCGGCGGCGGGACTTCGGGCGGCTTTTCAACGCGACGAACATCTTTCCCGGAACCTGGTAAGCATCCTAACTCATTCTAATTACTTATTAGAATTTATTGGCATGCTTAGTTTTGATTAAAATTGAATTTTGCATGAAATTGCAATTTTTGGGTAATTGGATTTTTGATGAATTTGAATGAAATTAGGATGAATTTGGATGAATTGATTCGTGAATTTGATGTTAAATGATCTTGTGATGTTATTGGGTTGAATGCATGTTGAATTTAGGTGCCCAAACAAGTCGAAAATTTGAATTTCCGATTGAAATTGAATTTTTTTTGAATTTTTTAGTATTTATTTTATTTGGATGAAAATTAAATAAAATTGGATGAATTATTGCATAAAATAAATGCTAGATGATGCTTAGATATTGTTGGAATAATTGCATGTCGATTTTATGCATGTTTGAAAGCCGGAAAAAATTTATATGAAAATTCCGCTAAAAATAAGCTTAAATAAATATAATAATAATAATAATAATGATAATAATAAAGAAACATATGCATGATATGAATTTATTATTATTATTTCTGTATGTATGCTAAATTTAAAAAATACATGATAAATTTTTTAGATCATAAAACACCGCTCGGGTTGCACCAGATATTCCCACATCTGGTATAATGCATTGTCTGAGAATGCTAAAGCTTTCATTGACACCACCTGCGTTGGAGAGCTGTTTAGAAACATCGTGTATAACCGAAATCACGGTTATCCTCGGCTGAGGAACGCCATTGTTTCTCCACTTCTGAGTCGATGGTCTGATACGACCCACACTTTCCACCTCAATTGTGGGGAGTTTACCATCACTCCGGTATATTTTTGCACCATCACCGGGTTTCCTTTCCACGGTGATATTATCCATTTTAATTGCGCCCTGTCGGTTCTACCTTACGATGCAGCATAGATTGAGAGGCTTATTAGCTACTCCGGTATTCCGGGCAGATACCAGGTATCTTGCAAGGGCTTGAGAGAGTTTTGGCTTAACGAGGATAGGCCTGCCCATTTGAAAGTCTGTTAGGAGATTAGGGCTTTTCTGGCTTATACCCTTTCTCAATACTTCTTCTACTTGGGCAACTCCGCCATCAATCTGAACCTTCTCCCCACTTTGATCAATTTGGAGAACTTTAATGAGCTTGCTTGGGGAAGAGCAGCTCTTGGTCACCTTTACTAGGGTTTGGACCAATGCGCCAGAAAGAGGCTTTACGAATTCAAGGGCGCACTAATCGTTCTCGGGGTAAAATTCTCAACCCTTAATTTCTTTTCTCCTTTCCTTTCAACTCTCAGCACATTAACTGACACACTAATATATTTGCATTGCAGATTTGGTTTTTCTCCACCAATATCGCTAGGAAGCCGAGACTCGGTCGAGCGAGAGACATCCCCTTCTTCCCCAGGTTTCCCCATTTTTACAGAAAATGGGAAAATGAGGGACGAGAGCACATCCTGTACTACCTACGCAGCCTTGGCCATGCCGATGTAAGTTTCACAACTTTTCTTATTTAATCAATTTTAAAAATTATCAATTAACTATCCTGACTTTTGATTTAATTCTCGGAGATTATTCAGTCGCCCTGGGGACCCGAGGGATCTTGGACTGTGGCTATGCTCCGAGCCCGAGAGTTTATTCATATGCGCCAGTTCCTTGAGAGCACCCACTCGGTCGAGTGGTACCTCGGAGAGCGCATTATTGGTAGCGATCTTCCTCCTTCCCATCGGCTCATACCCCCAGCCGTTCCTTCATGGGTTCTCCGTCCTCATGATGCTCCTGATCGAGAGGAGTTATATGATCGTGGCGTTCCCCAGGCGCTTGACGGACCAGCGGGTGCCTACTCCAAGTTTTGCCAGACTCAGCTATTAGGATGGCCACCAGTAGATCCCATTCCCATCCATATGCCGCCTAAAGAAGGCAATGACGACGGAGATGATGACGATGATGATGACACCGGGGGTGGTCAGACTGGAGAGGCTTCATCTTCGAGAGGCCAGGAAATTTTTTTTTTTTTGAATATTGCTTTATGCCTTATGTAAATCAATAGGGTGGCAGGAAGAGAGGCATGGTCGGTGCTTCTCACTCGTCTTCTACCTCTGGCGCTCCAGTTGCTAGCGTGATAGGTCGTCGGATCTATCGGGGAGACTCACACCCCATGATGATGTATGACCAGGACCTTCACCATTACCGCCCGGACTTTGCTGGCTTTCCATATGTGCCGATGCCTCATGCCCCAAAGGGCACCACTCATGTAAGCTTTCTTCTTATTTTCATTTGCTTCTTCAAGATTTGAGCTTAACACTGTGATTTTCCTTTGTGCAGGTAACAGTAGCAGACAGTGAGCTGGATGGAAGCTTCATCATCAACTTCCAGAATATGGTGATGGAGAACAATATCCGTATGGCAGTATGTATCACTTCTATATACATGTTATGAATGTTATGTATGCCATGATATGCATGCGTAACTTAATTAATAAAAATTTGAAAATTTTTCAGGATCGGATTCGGGCATTGAATGCCGAAGTCCATCATTTGCAGATCCATGAGGGCCTTGAGAGATCTGCTGCTCCATCTCTAGGTGTTCCACCTCCACCCCATTCTCCATACTGGCCACCATCGGACCGGCAATAGACTTTATTTGATTTTTTCTGCTTTTTCAGGCATAAACCTTATTTTCTTTTTGTACGGTTTGCTTTCATTTGAATTACTGCACTTTTCGGATGTATGTGGGTCCAGCTTTTGGTTTGCTTGTGAGGCCTGAACACTGCTTGTTGGATGATTTACTTGTTGCTTTTAACTTCATATTTTCTTTGTTTACTTTAAACATCTTCAAATAATTCATCTCAAACCATTAATCAAACACAAAACTTGGGGTAATCTGCCAGTGTGGCAGATTGCCCCACGTTCTGCGTATAGCAAAACGCTAATAACCATCAAATTAAGCACACCAATCACCATGGATGCATTCAAATTACAACTCCACAACTACATAGCCCGTTTATCGAAAAGCGACTGGAAGCGCCTTGAGCCTTGCGTTCTATGGAACATGAGAACCTTCTTTCGTGTCAGCATGCTACCCAACCTATTGGAAGCTGCCATCGGCTTTTGGGACCCAATTGATCACGTATTCTACTTTGGTAATAACGAGCTATGCCCCATGCTAGAAGAGTTTAGTGTCATTCTGAATATCCCAGGCAATCGACACCCATCCATCCCTAGCTTCAATGTTCAATACACTGAAAGGTTGCTGCAATGCTTCAAACTTCCTTCAAATCATAGGCATCAGCTTATTTCTCTGAATCCTGCAAATCCAGGCCTATCACTAACAGCTGCTTTGAGAGTTTGCTCGCACATGCTACCTTTCGACGACAGTTGGGCACCGCTAATGTGCCTGCTACTGATGAGCAGCTACCTCTGCGAGTCAAACAGCACCATTTGCAACTTCAACCTCATTCCTATCATTGAATAGATGATCACAGGTGCATCACCTATCCCGATAATTCTTGTGGAAACACTGATCCATCTGGATTCAGTTCATAATTCCTCTCAAATTTCCATCCAGGGAAGCAAGCTCATGCTACAGGTAACAAACCATCCAATCCTCATTTTCCGAAATTCACGCCGCTCGGTACTAAATATTTTTTTTGCAGCTTTGGCTAGTTGAAAAACTCAACATTCTTTCAACTTCGATAAACAAACTGCCATCTAATTACAATCCATCCGACTACTGGCAACGACAAATCACAAACAAGCATTCTGATATGGCTACCTGGTTCTTCACGCTACAGAACATTTCAGCTGACATTATTCGCTGGACATGCCCCTTGTGGAAAATTGACCACATCACGACCTATATCTGGCTCAATGGAGTGGTTTTGCTTGGCTTGAACAAAATTACATTCTATTCACCCAGCCGCATGTGTAGGCAATATGGACAACCGCAGTTCATCCTGAAGTTGCTTTGTACTTTTGTTGGACCAGAATTGACTCCTCTCTGGTGTAGAAATTTTGCCAAGAAATGGGCTATGCGGACAATGGCCAAACTTCATTCCGACACTTCTGCTATCATTTTTGTTGACGAGAATTATCTACACTGGATTTCTTCGGTGAAAATACTTGCCACAGTAAAAGAAAGACATGAGATGACGATGAGTCTTTTAGCATCTATTGTTGAACCTAGTAAGTGATATCACTAGATCGCTTTTATGTAACATCCTATGTGTGCTACATTTCAGCCTTATTTTGTATTAAAGATAATAAAAGGCTATGAATAAAATATGCTTTTGTGTGTGTTTTTATGCATAACAATGTCATGTACCCATTTAATGTGCTCATTTAACATTTTTAATGCACAAACACCTTCAATGCATCAAGAAATATATTAAAACTCAAGAGATAATAATTTTTAATTCCAATTAATATCCACTGCGGTCTAAGGTTCCAAACGGATTTTACCAAAAGGCCTTATTCACTCTCGTCTTAACTTTTGCCTAAAAGCCCTCACCAGCCGTTAGCAGATTTTTTTTTTAAAAATGTAGTATAGTTTTAGCTTGTCCCTATTGACAGGATTAACGAACTCATTTCCATCTAAATCCATGATCTTTGTAGCTCCTTTACTAAGAATCTTCTCCGAGACTCTTCTCTTCTGTATTGACTGGCTTTCCTCACCCCTTATCATGTTGATGTTCAGCTGTTGCTTCCTCACCCCTTATCATGTTGATGTTTGGAACCTGGCCATATTTCGAGAAATCCACAACATCTGAAAATATTTCAAAACCAGGAATCATCTTACCTCCATGCTCAACCATTTAAGGTTCTCCGTTGTAAGGGTTTTCAGCAGGCCACTGGAAGATATCTAACAAGTTAGCCCTCTCAATATTTGGCTTCTTGCTGGTATTACCCTTGTATCCCAAGCCGGTTGGTTTTAATTCTCCAGCCGTGATGTTGAAAGATATAACACCTTGCCACTGCGCCCCTAAACCAGTACCGACTTTGTGATACCGCTTCATACAATTCTTCACCCATGGAGACCACTGTCCTTCCAACTTAGACTCTTCTTATGATATCATAGCTATAGAAAACCTGGTCATCTGATGACCCTCGACTCCCAGAGCAGCAACTATGGATTCCTCATCAGCCTCAAGGGTGACAATCCTGCCCCGGAATGGAATCTTGACTTTCTGATGAAGGGTAGAAGGAACTCCTCCCAAAGCATGAAACCACGGATGACCCAGCAGTAATGAAAAGGTTACAGGGATGTCAATTACAGTAAACACCACTGTAGAAGATGTAAGGAAAATTAGGTTGAACTATGTCTAGCATACGCAGCGGAAATATAAAATTTTCCTAAGCCTAGGTTCATCTTAATGTGCGTAATCGAATATAAGCATGCATTTGTTCATAAATTACCTTAGAAATTAAAGCATACTCTAACTTAGTTCAAAAACTAATTAAAGTAATAAAGCTAAACCCTAAGCATGGCAATTCTAAATAATAAAGAATTCCTAACTTAAAGTTTAACTAAACATG